>JBBPBS010000378.1:169633-257547 GCA_037974835.1 Cicer judaicum
AACATTTAGGTCATGTTCGTCCTCCATAGGCATATTCTTGTCCAATTAGGGTTTTTAACCAATCTTCTGCATCCAATAGGTGTGTTAGTGTCATTGGATGCGCATTTAGGTCATTTTCGTCCTCCCTAGTCTTATGCTTATGTAATTAGGGTTTTTAACCAATCTTGTGAATCCAATAAGGTCATTTGGGTCATTGGATTAACATTTAGGTCATTCTTTTTATTCGTAGGCTTATTCTTGTACAATTAGGGGTTTTCACCAATCTTGTACATCCAATATGTATGTTTCTGTCATTGGATGAACATTTAGGTCATTTTCGTTCTCCCTCGTCGTATTCTTGTGTAATTATGGTTTTTAACCAATATTGGGCATCCAATAGGTGTGTATGTTTGTGTCATGGGATGAACATTTAGGTCATTTTTGTCCTCCGTAGTCTTATTCTTCTGTAATTAGGGTTGTCAGGCAATCATTTGCATCCAATAAGTTCGTTTCTGTCATTGGATCATCATTTTAGTAATTTTCGTCCTCCCTAGGCTTATTCTTGTTCCATTTGGGTTTTTAACCGATCTTATGCATCCAATAGGTGTGTTTATGTCATTGGATGAGTATTTTGGTCTTTTTCGTTCTCCCTAGACATATTCTTGTCCAATTAGGGTTTATAACCAATCATGTGCATCCAATAGGTGTGTTTTTTTCATTTGAAGAGCATTTAGGTCATTTTCGTATTTCCTAGGCTTATTCTTTTCCAATTAGGGTTTTTAATCAATCTTGCGCATCCAATAAGTTCATTTGTGTCGTTGGATTTACATTAAGATCATTTTCTTCCTCCCTAGGCTTATTTTTGTCCAATTAGGGTTTGTAAACAATCTTGTGCATCCAATAAGTTAATCTGTGTCATTGGATTTACATTTAGATAATTTTCTATCTTCCTCGGCTTATTTTGGTCCAATTAAAGTTTGTAACCAATCTTGTGCATCCTATAAGTTCATTTGTGTCATTGGATTTACATTTAGGTTATTTTCATCCTCCGTAGACATTTTCTCGTCCAAGTAGGGTTTTTAATTAATCTTGTGCATCCAATAAGTTCAATTCTATCATTGGATTAACATTTAGGTCGTTTTCGTCATCCCTAGGCTTATTCTTGTTTAATTAGAGTATTTAACAAATCTTGTGTATCCAATAGCTGCGTTTGTGTCATTGGATGACCATTTAGGTCATTTTCGTCCTCCCTAGTCTTATGCTTGTGTAATTAAGGTTTTTAACCAATCTTGTGAATCCAATAAGTTCATTTGGTTCATTGGATTATCATTTAGGTTATTTTTTTCTTTCGTAGGCGTATTCTTGTACAATTAGGGGTTTTCACAAATCTTGTGCATCAAATATGTATGTTTGTGTCATGGGATGAACATTTAGATCATTTTTGTCCTCCCTAGGCTTATACTTCTGTAACTAGGGTTGTTAGGCAATCATGTGCATCTAATAAGTTCATTTCTGTCATTGGATGAATATTTTAGTTATTTTTGTCCTCCCTAGGCTTATTCTTGGTCCATTAGGGTTTTTAACCAATCTTATGCATCCAATAGGTGTGTTTATGTCATTGGATGAGCATTTAGGTCTTTTTCGTTCTCCCTAGTCATATTCTTGTCCAATTAGGGTTTTTAACCAATCATGTGCATCCAATAGGTGTGTTTTTGTCATTGGAAGAGCATTTAGGTCATTTTCGTCCTCCCTGGGCTTATTCTATTCGAATTAGGGTTTTTAATCAATCTTGTGCATCCAATAAGTTCATTTGTGTCATTGGATTTAAATTAAGGTCATTTTCTTCCTCCCTAGGCTTATTCTTGTCCAATTAGGGTTTGTAACCAATCTTGTGCATCCAATAAGTTTATCGGTGTCATTTGATTTACATTTAGATAATTTTCTATCTTCGTCGGCTTATTCTTGTCCAATTAAAGTTTGTAACCAATCTTGTGCATCAAATAAGTTTATTTGTGTCATTGGATTTACACTTAGGTTATTTTCATCCTTCCTAGGCATTTTCTCGTCCAATTAGGGTTTTTAATCAAACTTCTGCATCCAATAAGTTCAATTCTATCATTGGATTAATATTTAGGTCATTTTCGTCATCCCTAGGCTTATTCTTGTTTAATTAGAGTTTTTAACAAATCTTGTGTTTCCAATAGGTGTGTTTGTGTCATTGGATGAGCATTTAGGTCATTTTTGTCCTCCCTAGTCTTATGCTTGTGTAATTAGGGTTTTTAACCAATCTTGTGAATCCAATAATTTCATTTGTGTCATTGGATTAACATTTAGGTCATTTTTTTCTTTCGTAGGCTTATTCTTGTACAATTAGGGGTTTTCACCAATCTTGTGCATCCAATATGTATGTTTGTGTCATAGGATGAACATTTAGGTCATTTTCGTCCTCCCTAGTCTTATTCTTCTGTAATTAGGGTTGTTAGGCAATCATGTGCATTCAATAAGTTCATTTCTGTCATTGGATGAACATTTTAGTAATTTTCGTCTTCCCTAGGCTTATTCTTGTTCCATTAGGGTTTTTAACCAATCTTATGCACCCAATAGGTGTGTTTATGTCATTGGATGAGCATTTTGGTCTTTTTCATTCTCCCTAGTCATATTCTTGTCCAATTAAGGTTTTTAACCAATCATGTGCATCCAATAGGTGTGTTTTTGTCATTGGAAGAGCATTTAGGTCATTCTTGTCCTCGCTAGGCTTATTCTTTTCCAATTAGGGTTTTTAATCAATGTTGTGCATCCAATAAGTTCATTTGTGTCGTTGGATTTTCATTAAGGTCATTTTCTTCCACCCTAGGCTTATTCTGGTCCAATTCGGGTTTGTAAGCAATCTTGTGCATCCAATAAGTTTATCTGTGTCATTGGATTTACATTTAGATCATTTTCTTTCTTCATAGGCTTATTCTTGTCCAATTAGAGTTTGTAACCAATCTTGTGCATCCAATAAGTTCATTTGTGTCATTGGATTTACATTTACGTCATTTTCATCCTACCTAGGAATTTTCTCGTCCATTTAGGGTTTTTAATCAATCTTCTGCATCCAATAAGTTCAATTCTATCATTGGATTAACATTTAGGTCATTTTCGTCATCCCTAGGCTTATTCTTGTTTAATTAGAGTTTTTAACAAATCTTGTGTATCCAATACATGTGTTTGTGTCATTACATGAGCATTTAGGTCATTTTCTTTCTCCCTA
This sequence comes from Cicer judaicum, assembly GCA_037974835.1. NCBI lineage: Eukaryota > Viridiplantae > Streptophyta > Magnoliopsida > Fabales > Fabaceae > Cicer > Cicer judaicum. The sequence continues at coordinate 172,866 of JBBPBS010000378.1, forward strand.
GTCTTATGATTGTGTAATTAGGGTTTTTAACCAATCTTGTGGATCCAATATGTGAGTTTGTGTCAATTGATTTGGCTTTAGGTCATTTTCATCCTCCCTAGGCTTATTCTTGTGCAATTAAGGTTTTTAACAAATCTTGTGCATCCAATAACTTAATTTGTGTCATTGGATTTACATTTAGGTAATTTTGGTCCTCCTTAGGCATATTCTTGTCCAATTAGGGTTTTTAACCAATCTTTTGCATCCAATAAGTTTAATTGTGTCATTGGATTCATATTTAGGTCCTTTTTGTCCTTCGTAGGCTTATTCTTGTCCCCTTAGGGCTTTTGACAATTCTTCTGCATCCTATAGGTGTATTTTTCTCATTGGATGAACATTTAGGTCATTTTATTCCTCCCTAGGCTTATACTTGTGTAATTAGGGTTTTTAAGCAATCTTGTGCATCCAACAAGTTCATTTGCGTCATTCGATTAACGTTTAGGTCATTTCTGTCCTCCTTAAGATTATTCTTGTTTAATTAGAGTTTTTAACCAATCTTGTGCATCAAATAAGTGTGTTGGTGTCATTGGATGATTATTTAGGTCATTTTTTTCCTCCCTAGGCATATTCTTGTCCAGTTATTGTGCATCCAATAGATGTGTATGTGTCATTGAATTAAAATTTAGGTGATTTCCCTCCTTCATATGCTTATTTTTGTCCAAATAGGGTATTTAATCAGTCTTGTTCATCCAAGAGGTGTGTTTGTGCATTGTATTCACATTTAGGTCATTTTCTTCCTCCTTAGGATTATTCTACTCCAAATAGGGGTTTTCACCAATCTTGTGGATCCAATTAGTGTGTTTGGGTCATTGGATGAACATTTAGGTCATATTTGGCCTTGTTAGGCTTATTATAGTCCAATTAGAGTTTTTAATCAATCATGTGCATCCAATAAGTTCATTTGTGTCATTAAATTAACATTTTTGTAATTTTTGTCTTCCCTAGGCTTATTTTAGTCCAATTAGGGGTTTAAACCAATCTTGTGCATACAATAAGTTCATTTGGGTCATTTGATTTACATCTAGGTCATTTTTCCCCTACTAAGCTTTTTCTATTCCAATTATGGTTTTAACTAATCTTGTGATTCTAATAAGTTCATTTGTGACATTGGATTAATATTTAGGTAATTCTTGTCATCTCTAGGCTTATTCCTGTCTGATTAGATTATTTAATCAATTTTTTTTGCATTCAATAGGTGTGTTTGTGTCATTGAATTGACATTTAGGTCAATTACATCCTCCCTAGGCTTATTCTTGTCCAACTAGGGTTTGTAACGAATCTTGTGCATCCTATAGGTGTGTTTATGTCATTGGATAAACATTTAGGTCCTCTTCGTCCTCCCTAGGCTTATTCTAGTCCAATTGGGTTTTTAGCCAATCTTGTGCATCCAATAGGTGTGTTTGTGTCACTGGATTAACATTAACCAATCTTGAACATCCCATTGGTGTGTTAGAGTCATTGGATTAGCATTTAGGTAATTTTCGTCCTCCCCAAGCTTATTCTAGTCAAATAAGGGTTTTTAAACAATATTTTGCATCCAATAGGTGTGTTTGTTTTGTTAGATTAATATTAAGGTTGTTTCCGTCCTCCCTAGGCTTATTCTAGTACAATTACGGTTTTTAACCAATCTTGTGCATCGAATAGGTGTGTTTTGTCATTGGATTATAACTTACGTCATTTTGATCCTCCTAAGGCTTATTCAAGTCCAATTATGATTTTCAACCAATCTTGTGGATCCAATAAGTTCATTAGTGTGATTGGATTAACATTCTAGTCATTTTTGTCCTCCCTAGGCTCATCATAGCTCTATTAGGATTTTTAACCAATCATGTCCATCCAATACATTCTTTTGTGTCATTGCATTAACATTTAGGTCATTTTCTTCTTCCCTATGCTAATTCTTGTCCAGTTAGGGTTTTAACCAATATTGTGCATACAACAAGTTCATTTGTGTCATTGTGTTAACATTTAGGTAATTTTCGTCCTCCTTAGGCTAATTCTACTCCAATGAGGGTTTTTAACCAATCTTGTGCATCGAATAGGTGTGTTTTCTCATTGGATTAAAATTTAGGTCATTTTTATTCTCCTTGGGCTTATTCTAATCCAATTAGGGTTTTTAACCAATCTTGTGCATCCAATAAGTTCATTTGTGTCATTGAATGAACATTAAGGTCATTTTCGTCTTTTTTAAGCTTATTCTAGTCCAATTAGGATTTTTACCCAATCTTGTGCATGCAATAAATTCATTTATGTCATTGGATTTACATTTAGTTCATTTTCGTCCTCCCTAGGCTCATTTTTGTCCGATTAGGTCATTTTCGTCCTCCCTAGGCTAATTCTACTCCAATTAGGGTTTTTAACCAATCTTGTGCATGCAATAGGTGTGTTTTCTCATTGGATTAACATTTAGGTCATTTTTATTCTCCTTGGGCTTATTCTAATCCAATTAGGGTTTTTAACCAATCTAGTGCATCCAATAAGTTCATTTGTGTCATTGAATGAAAATTTAGGTCATTTTCGTCTTCCTTAAACTTATTCTAGTCCAATTAGGGTTTTTACCCAATCTTGTGCATGCAATAAATTCATTTATGTCATGGGATTTACATTTAGTTCATTTTCGTCCTCCATAGGCTCATTTTAGTTCGATTATGGTATTGAACCAATCTTGTGCATCCAATAAGTTCACTTGTGTCATTGATTAACATTTAGGTCATTTTCGTCCTCCCTAGGCTTATTCTAGTCCAATTAGGGGTTTTAACCATTCTTGTGGATTCAATAAGTTCATATATTTCATTGGATTAATATTCAGGTCATTTTCTTCCTCTACAGGCTTATTCTAGTCCAATCAGGATTTTTAACTAATCTTGTGCATCCAACAAGTTCATTTGTGTCATTGGTTCAACATTTAGGTAGTGTTCCTCCTCCGTGGGCTTATTCTTGTCCGATTAGGGTTTTTATCATGTGTTTGTGTCATTCGATTAACATTACAGTCATTTTCGCCCTCCGTATGCTTATTCATGTCTAATTTGGGTTTTTAACGAATCATTTGCATCTAATAGGTGTCTTTGTGTCATTGGATTAACATTTAGGTCATTTTCATCCTCCGTAAGAATATTCAAATCCTATTAGGGTGTGTAACCAATCTTGTGCATCCAATAGGTATGCTTGTGTCATTGGATTAACATTTGTCATTTTCATCTTCCCGAGGTTTATTCTTGCCCAATTAGGGTTTTTAACCAATCTTGCGTCATTGGATTAACATTTAGGAGATTTTCATTCTCCCTAGGTATATTCAACTCCAATTAGGGGTTTTACCCAATCTTGTGCATCCGATAAGTTCATTTGTGTCATTAAATTAAGATTTAGATTGTTTTCATCCTCCTTAACCTCATTTTAGTACGATTACAGTTTTTAACCAATCTTGTTCATTCAATAAGTTCATTTGTGTCATTGGATTACCATTTACGAAATTTTCGTCCTCCTAAGGCATATTCTAGTCGAATTAGGGGTTTTAACCAATCTTGTGCATTCAATAAGTTCATTTGTCTCATTGGATTCACATTTACGTCTATTTCTTCCAACAAAGGCTTATTGTAGTCCAATTAGGGTTTCTAACAAATCTTGTCCATCATATAGGTGTGTGTGTCATTGGGTTAATATTTAGGTCATTTTCGTCCTCCCTAAGCTTATTCTTGTCAAAATTGGGTTTTTAACCAACCTTGTGCATCGAATAGGTATATTTGTATCATTGGATTATCATTTAGGTCATTTTCATCTTCCCTATGCATATTCTTGTCCAATTAGGGGTTTTAACCAATCTTGTGCATCCAATTGGAGTGTTTGACCCATTGGATTAACATTTAGGTCACTTTCGTCCTCCATACCTTTATTCTAGTCCAAATAGGGTTTTTAACTAATCTTGTGCATCCAATAAGTTCATTTGTGTCATCGCATTAACATCTAGGTCATTATCTTCCTCCCTAGGCTTATTCTAGTACAATTACGGTTTTTCAATAATCTTGTGCATCCAATAAGTTCATTTGTGTCATTGGATTAACATGTACCTCATTTTCGTCCTCCCTAGAGTTTTTCTTGACCAATTTGGATTTTTAACCAATCTTGTTCATAGAATAGGTGTGTTTGTGTCATTGGATTAACATTACAGTCATTTTTGTCCTCGCTATGCTTATTCTTGTCCGATTAGGGGTTTTAACGAATCTTGTGCATCCAATAGGTGTGTTTGTGTTATTGAATTATCATATATGTTATTTTCATCCACCCTAGGGTTATTCTAGTCAAATTATGGTTTTGTTTTACCGATGTTGTGTATCCAATAGGTCTGTTTGTGTGATTGGATTAATATGTAGGTTATTTTCATCTTCCCTTGGCTTATTCTTTTCCAATTGGGTTTTTAACCAATCTTGTGCATTCAATAAGTTTCTTTGTGCAATTTGATTAATATTTGGGATATTTTTGTCCTCCCTAGGCTTATTCTTGTCCAATTAGGGTTCTTACCAAATTGTGTGCATCCAATAGGTTTGTTTGTGTCATTGGAAAAACATTTAGGTCATTTTCTTCATCCATAGGCTTATTCTTCTCCAATTAGGGTTTTTAACACATCTTGTGCATCCATTAGGTTCATTTTAGTCCGATTACGGTTTTTAACCAATCTTGTGCATCTAATAAGTTCATTTGTGTCGTTGGATTAACATTTAGGCCATTTTCGTCCTCCTTAGGCTTATGCGAGTCCAGTTCGGGGTTTTAATCAATCTTGTGCATTCAAAAAGTTCATTTTAATAATTGGATTAATACTTAGGACATTTTCGTCTTTCCTAGGCTTATTCTTGTTCAATTAAGGTTTTTACCCAATGTTGTGCATCCAATAGGTGTATTTGTGTCATTGGAATACCATTTAGGTCATTTTCTTACTCCACAGGCTTATGCAAGTCCAATTATGGTTTTTAACCTTTCTTGTGCCTCCAATAGGTGTTTTTGTATCATTGCATTAAAATTTAGGTCATTTTCGTCCTTCCTAGGCTTATTCTAATCCAATAGGTGTGTTAGTGTCATTGGATTAACATTACAGTTATTTTTGTCCTCCCTACGCTTATACTTGTCCAATCCGTGTCTTTAAGTAATCTTTTGCATCCAAGAGGTGTGTTTGTCCTCCTTAGGTTTATTCTAGTCCAATTAGGGTTTTTACGCAATCTTTTGCATCCAATAAGTTTATTTCTGTTATTGGATTTACATTTAGGTCATTTACGTCCTCCCTAGGCTCATTTTAGTCCGATTATGTTTTTTAACCAATCTTGTGCATCCAATAAGTTCATTTGTGTCATTGGATTAACATTTAGGTCATTTTCGTCGTCCTTAGGCTCATGCTAGTCCAATTAGGGGTTTTAACCAATCTTGTACTTCAAAAAGTTCATTTGTGTCATTGATTAATATTTAAGAAGTTTTCGTCCTTCCTAGGCTTATTCTTGTCCAATTAGGGTTTTTACCCATTCTTGTGCATACAATAGGTGTGTTTGTGTCATTGGATTAAGATTACATTCATTTACTTCCTCCTTAGGCTTATTCTAGTCGAGTAAGGGTTTTTAAACTACGTTGTGCATCCAACAGGTGTGTTTGTGTCATTGGATAAACATTTAGGTCATTTTCATCCTCGCTAGGAACTAATCTTATGTATCCAATTGGTGTGTTGGTGTCATTAGATTAACATTTATGTCGTTTTCTTCTTCCGTAGGTTTATTCTAGTCAAATTAGGTTTATTACCGAATCTTGTGCATCCAATAAGTACATTTGTGACATTGGATTTACATTAGGTCATTTTCATCCTCCTTGGCCTCATTTTAGTCCGATTGTTGTTTTTAAATAATGTTGTGCATCCAATAATTCCATTTGTGTCATTTGATTAACATTTAGGTCATTTATGTCCTCCCTACGGTTATGCTAGTCCAATTAGGGGTTTTAACCAATCTTATGCATGCAATAAGTTCATTTGTGTCATTAGATTAACATTTAGGTCATTTTCGTTATCCCAAGGCTCATTTTAGACCAATTATGGTTTTTAACCAATCTTGTGCATCACATTAGTTCATTTGTGTCATTGGATTAACATTACGGTCATTTCCGTTCTCCTTAAGCTTATGGTTGTCCAATTACGGGTTTTAACGAATCTTGTGCATTCAATAAGTTCATTTGTGTCATTCAATTAATATTTGGGGCATTTTTGTCATCCATAGGCTTATTCTGGTCCAATTAACATTACAGTCATTTTCTTCCTCCCTATGCTTATACTTGTCCAATTACGGTTTTTAACAAATCTTTTGCATCCAATAGGTGTGTTTGTTTCATTGGATTAATTTAAGTTATTTTCGTCCTCCCTAGGTTTATTCTAGTCCAATTAGGGTTTTCACCCAATCTTGTACATCAAATAAGTTCCTTTGTGTCGTTGGATTTACATTTACGTCATTTTCGTCTTCTCTAGGCTCATTTTAGTCCGATTTCGGTTTTTAACCAATCTTGTGCATCCAATAAGATCATTTGTGTCGTTGGATTAACATTTAGGCCATTTTCGTCCTCTTTAGTCTTATGCGAGTCCAGTTAGGGGTTTTAACCAATCTTGTGCATTCAATAAGTTCATTTTAGTAATTGGATTAATACTTAGGATATTTTCGTCCTTCCTAGGCTTATTCTTGTCCAAATAAGGTTTTTACCAAATGTTGTGCATCCAATAGGTGTGTTTGTGTTATTGGAATAACATTTAGGTCATTTTCATACTCCACATGATTATGCAAGTCCAATTAGGGTTTTTAACCTCTCTTGTGCCTCCAATAGGTGTTTTTGTATCATTGCATTAAAATTTAGGTCATTTTCGTCCTTCCTAGGCTTATTCTAATCCAATAGGTGTGTTCGTGTCATTGGATTAAAATTACAGTCATTTTTGTCCTCCCTACGCTTATACTTGTCCAATCCGTGTCTTTAAGTAATCTTTGGCATCCAATAGGTGTGTTTGTTTCATTGGATTAACACTTAAGTCATTTTCATCCTCCCTAGATTTATTCTAGTGTAATTAGGATTTTTACGCAATCTTGTGCATCTAATAAGTTTATTTGTGTCATTGGGTTTACATTTAGGTCATTTTCGTCTTCCCTAGGCTCATTTTAGTCCGATTACGGTTTTTAACCAATCTTGTGCATCCAATAAGTTTATTTATGTCGTTGGATTAACATTTAGGTCAATTTCTTCCGCCTTAGTGGAACAACATTTTGGTAATTATCTTCCTATATTGGCTTATTATAGTCCAATTTGGGTTTTTAACCAAGCTTGTGCATCCAAGAGGTGTGTTTGTATCATTGGATTAAAATTTAGGTCATTTTCGTCCTCCCTAGGCTTATTCTTGCCTAAATCGGTATTTAACCAATCTTGTGCATCCAATAGGTGAGTTTACTTCATTGAATTAACATTTATGTCATTTTCTTCATCCTTAGGCTTATGCTAGTCGAATTAGGGTTTTTAAACAATCTTGTGCATCCAATAAGTGTCTTTGTGTCATTGGATTAAAATTTAAGTCATTGGATTAACATTTAGGTCATTTTCCTCCTCCCTAGGTTTATTCTAATCCAATTAGGATTTTTGACCAATCTTGTGCATCCAATAAGTTTAATTGTGTTATTGGATTAACATTTAGTTCATTTTCGTCCTCCCTCAACTCATTCTAGTTCAACTACGGTTTTTAAATAATCTTGTGCATGCAATAAGTTTATTTGTGTCACTAGATTAACATTTAGGTCATCTTCGTCCTCCCTAGGCTTATGCTAGTCCAATAACATTTAGGTCATTTTATTCCTCCTTAGGCTTACTCTAGTCCAATAAGGATTTTTAACTAATCTTGTACATCCAATAAGTTCATTTGAGTCATTGGATTAACATTTAGGTCATTTCTGTTCTCCTTAGGCTTATTCTTGTTCGATTAGGTTTTTTAGCCTGTCTTATGCATCCAATATGTGTGTTTGTGTCATTGAATTAACATTTCGATCATATTCGTCCTCCCTAGGCTGATTCTTGTCCAAATAGGGTTTTTAACGAATCTTGTGCATTCAATAGGTGTGTTTCTATCATTGGATTAACATTTAGGTCATTTTTGTCCTCCCTAAGCTTATTCTTGACAAATTAGTGTTTTTAACAATTGGTGTGTTTGTGTATAGGGTTTTTAACCAATCTTGTGCATCCAATTTGTGTGTTTGTATAATTGGATTAACATTTAGGTAATTTTCGTCGTCCTAAGACTTATTCTAGTCCAATTAGGGTTTTTAATCTAATGACATAGATGGCTTATTGGATGTACTAGATTGGTTAAAAACCCTAAACGGACTAAAATAACCCTAGGTAGGATGAAAATGACCCAATTGTTATTCCAATGACACAATCAAACTTATTGGATATACAAGTCTGGTTTAAAACCCTAAATGGACTAGAATAACCCTAAGGAGGAAGAAAATGACCTAAATACTACCCTAATGACGAAAAGGAACTTATTGGATACACAAGATTGGTTAAAAATCCCAAATGGACTAAAAAAATCATACGGTGGACAAAACTGACCTAAAGGTTAATCCATTGACACAAACCATCTTATTCGATGCACAACATTCATTAAAAACCATAAATGGACTAGAATAAGGCTAGGGAGGAAGAAAATGACATAAACGTTAATCCAATGACACAAACGAATTTATTGGATCCAAAATATTGGTTAAAAACAATAAATGGAATAGAATAACCCTAGAGAGGCAAAAATTACCTAATTGTTAATCAAATGACACAAACGAACTTATTGGATACACAATATTGATTGAAAATCCTGAATAGACTAGAGTAAGCCTAGGGAGGACGAAAAATAACCTAAATGCTAATCCAATGACACAAACAAACTTATTGGAGGCACAAGATTGGATAAAAACAGCAAAAGGACTAGAATAACCCTAACGAGGACCAAAATGATCTAAATGTTAATCCATTGACCCAATCAAACTTATTGGATGAAAAAGATTGGTTAAAAACCATAAATGTACTAGAATAGTCGTAAGGAGGACTAGAATGACCTAAATGTTAATCTAATGACACAAATGAACTTATTGGATACACAAGATTGATTAAAAACCATAAATGGACTAGAGTAAGCCTAGGGAGGACCAAAATTACCTTAATTCTAATTCAATGACACAAACGAACTTATTGGATGCACAAGATTGGTTTAGAACCCTAAAATGACGAGAACAAAATTATTGGATGCACAAGATTGGTTAAAAAAATTATATGGACAAGAATAACCCTAGGGAGGACGAAAAAGACATATCTGTAAATCCAATGATACAAACAAAATTATTGGATACACAAGGTTGTCTAAAATCCCTAAATGGACTACAATAACCATAGGAAAGACAAAAATGACCTAATTGTTAATCCAATACCACATGGTTAGAAATTCTAAATTAACTAAAATTACCCAAGGGATGACGAAAATGTTAATCTAATGACACAAACGAACTGATTGGATACACGTGATTGACTAAAAATATTAAATATACTAGAATAAACCCACAAAATACGAAAATAACTTTATTGCATGAACAAGATTTGTTAAAAATAAAAAATGGGCTAGAATAACCCAAGGGAGGATGAAAATGACCTAAATGTAAATCCAATAAGACAAACGATCTTATTGGACGCACAAGATTGGTTAAAAATGATAAATTGACTAGAATAAGCCTAGGGAGGACGAAAATGACCTAAATGGTAATCAAATTACACAAACGAACTTATTGAATGAACAAGATTGGTTAAAAACCCAAAATGGAGTAGAATAACCCTAGGGACGATGAAAATGACATAAATCTAAATAAAATGACGCACACAAGCGAACATATTAGATGCACAAGATTGGGTAAAAACCCTAAATGCACTGGAATAATCCTATGGAGGACTAAAATGACCTAAATGTTAATCTAATGACATATACGAACTTATTGGATAAACATGATTGGTAAAAACCCTAAATGGACTAAAGTAAGCATAGGGAGGAAGAAAATATCCTAAATGTTAGTCCAATAACACAAACACACTTATTGGTTGCTCAAGATTGGCTAAAAACCCTAGGGAGGACAAAATTGACGTAAATGTTAATCTAGTGACACAAACACAATATTGGTTAAAAACACTATAAGGTCTGAAATAACCCTACGGAAGACGAAAATGACCTAAATGATAATCCAATGACTCAAGCAAACTTATTGAATGCACATGATTGGTTAAAAACACTAAATGGACTAGAATTAACCTAGGGAGGACGATAATGACCTAAATGTTAATCAATGGACACAAAAGAACTTATTGGATACATAAGATTGGTTAAAAACCCTAAATGTACTATAATAACCCTAGGAGGACTAAAATGACCTAAATGTTAATCTAATGACACAAACGAACTTATTGAATACAAAAGATTGATTAGAAAACCTTATTGGACTAGAATAAACATAGGGAGTGTGATAATGACCTAAATATTAATCTAAAAACAAAGACAAACTTATTGGATGCACAAGATTGGATAAAAAGCAAAAATGGACTAGAATAACCCAAGAGAGGATGAAAATGACCTATATGTAAATCCAATGACACAAACGAACTTTTTGGATGGCCAAGATTGATTCAAAACCGAAAACGGAGTAGAACAAACCTAGGGAGGTCTAGAATAACCTTAGAGGATGAAAATGACCTAAATGTTAATCCAATAACAAATACACACTTATTGGATGCACATAATTGGTTAAAAACCCTGAATGGACCATATTAATCCTAGGGAGGACGATAATGACCTAAATGTGAATCCAATGACACCATCAAACTTGTTGGACAGAAAAGACTGATTGAAAACCATAAGTGGAATAAAATAACCATAAGGAGGGCGAAAATTTCTTAAATGTTTATCAATAAAACTAGGGAGGACGAAAATGACACAAATGTGAATCCAATGACGGAAAAAAAAACTTATTTAATGCACAAGATTGGTAAAAAAAAAATCCTAAATGGACTAGAAATAACCTAATGACGATGATAATGACCTAAATGCTAATCCAATTTCACAATCGAACTTATTCAATACACAAGATTGATTATAAACCATAAATGGAGTATAATATGGCTACAGAGGATGAAAATTACCTAAATGCTAATCCAATAACACAAATTAACTTATTGGATGTACAAGAATAGTTAAAAACCGTAAATGGACTACAATAACCCTAGGGAGGACGACAATGACCTAAATGTTAATTCAATAACACAAATGATTTTATAAGATGCACAAGATTGGTGAAAAACTCTAAATGGACTAGAATAAGCCTAGGGAGGATGAAAATCACCTAAATGTTAATCCAATAACACAAACGAACTTATTGGCTGCATAAGATTGGTTAAAAACCACTAAATGGACTAAAATAACCCGAGGTAGGACAAAAATGACCTAAATGTTAATCCAACGACATAAACGAAGTTATTGGATGCCCAAGATTGTTTAAAAAATCAATATGGACAAGAATACCCTTAGGGAGGAGGAAGATGAGCTAATTGTTAATCCAATGATTCAAATGAACTTATTGGATGTAAAAGATTGGTTAAAAACCCCTAAATGGACTACAATAACCCTAGGTAGAACAAAAATGCCCTAACTATTAATCCATTGACAAAAACGAACTTATTCGATGCCTAAGATTGGTTTAAAACCTTAAACTAACTAGAATAACACTAGGGAGGATGAAAATGACCTAAATGTTAATCCAATGACACACAAAAATATATTGAATACAGAAGATTAACTAAAAGTCCTAAATGGCCTAAAATAATCCTAGAGAGGACCAAAATGTTAATCAATGACACAAATGAACTTGTTGGATACACTAGAATAACTGTAGGGTGGTTGAAAACGACCTAAATGATAATCCATTGATACATATGAACTTATTGAATAACCCTAGGGAGGAGGGTAATGACCTAAAAGTTAATTCAAGAACACAAACTAACTTACTTGATGTACAAGATTTGTAAAAAAAAAACCCTTAATCGATTAGAATAACCCTAAGGAAGACAAAAATGACCTAAATGTTAATCCAATGACACAATTGATCTTATTGGATGTACAAGATTGGCTAAAAACCCTAAATGGACTAGAATAACCCTAGGGTGGCCTAAAATGACCTAAATGTTAATCTTATGACACAAATGAACTTATTTGATACAAAAGATTGATTAAAGACCCTAATTGGACTATAATAAACATAGAGAGACTGAAAATGACCTAAATATTAATCCAAGACACAGAAGAACTTATTCGAGGCACAAGATTTATTAAAAACAAAAAATGGACTAGAATAACCCAAGGGAGGATAAAAATGACCTAAATGTTAATCGAATGACACAAACAAAACTAGGGAGGACGAAAATGACATAAATGTCAATCTAATGACGATAACAAACTTATTTATTACAAAAGACAGGTAAAAAAAAAACCTAAATGGCCTAGAAATACCCTAGTGAGGATGATAATGACCTAAATGCTAATCCAATGTCACAATCGAACTTATTGAACACATAAGATTGATTAAAAACCATAAATGTAATAGAATAATCCTAGGTAGGACGAAAATGAAACAAAAATATTAATCCAATGACACAAACGAACTAATTTAATGCCCAACATTTGTTAAAAACCTTAAATGGACCAGAATTACCTTAGGGAAGACGATAATGACCTAAATGTTAATCAAAGGACACAAACGAACTTATTGGATGCACTATATTGGATAAAAACCCTAAAAGGACTAGAATAACAAGAATGACAAAAATGACCTAAATGTTAATCCAATGACACAAAAGAACTTATTGGATGCCTATGATGGATTAAAAACCATAAACGAATTAGAATAACCCTAGGGAGGTATAAAATGACCTATAGAATAATCCAATGATGCAAACAAACTTATTGGATAAATAAGATTGACTAAAAACCCTAAATGGACTAGAATAACCGTAGGTAGGACGAAAATGAGCTAAATGTTAGTCCAACGACGCAAACACACTTATTGGATGCTCAATATATGATAAAAACCCTTTAAGGTCTAAAGTAACCCTAGAGAGGATGAAAATGACCTAAATGTTAATCCAATTACACAAACACACTTCTTGGATGCACATGATTGGTTAAAAACCCTAAATGGACATGATCAACCCTTTAGAATACGACAATGACCTAAATGTTAATTCAAGACCACAAACAAACTTATTTGATGTACATGTTTGACTAAATATTAATCCAATGACACAAACAAACTTATTGCATACACAAGATTGATTAAAAACCATAAATGGACTAGAATAACGATAAGGAGGGTGAAAATGACCTAAATATTAATCCAATGACACAAACGAGCTTATTGGATGCCCAATATAGATTAAAAACAACAAACGAAGTAGAATAATCCTAGGGAAGTCGAAAATGACCTAAAGAATAATCCAATGTCGTAAACGAACTTATTGGATACATAGGATTGACTAAAAACCCTAAATGGACTAGAATATCCCTAGGTAGGACGAGAATGATCTAAATGTTAATCCAATTATGCAAATGCACTTACTGGATGCACAATATAGGTGCAAAACCCTAAAAGGTCTAAAATAACTTTAGAGATGATGAAAATGACCTAATTGTTAATCCAATAACACAAAAACACTTATAGGATGCACATGATTGGTTAAAAACCCTAAATGGACAAGATTAACCCTAGGGTGGACGATAATGACCTAAATGTTATTTCAAGACCACAAACAAACTTATTTCATGTACAAGATTGGTAATAAAATACCTACTGGACTAGAATTTCCCTATGGAAGACGAACATGACCTAAATATTAATCGAATGACACAAACAAACTTATTGGATACACAAGATTGATTAAAAACCATAAATGGTCTAGAATAACCATAAAGTGGATGAAAATGACCTAAATGTTAATCTAATGACACAAACGAACTTATTGGATGCACAAGATTGGTTAAAAATATTAAGAAAAAATCCCAACTTAATGTTTTGATGATAATTAAACAAAAGGTTAATTAAGAGTTCTAATTATGACTCTAAGTGTTTTGGTATTTAACATGGGTATTTGAGTGTGTCAAAACAAGTTAGGTACCAAGTATTTCAAAAAATATCTCATTAAAATCATGAGAGCAAAAACAGTTAAATGAAGATCGATCTTGACTTGATCTGGGAAAACGAACATCGATCTTGACTACATCAACCCAAAAAACTACATCTTCATCAATCTTTGGAATAAGTCAATACTTCGGTTATCCTATATGGATACAATTAGGCCCTTCATCCCATATCATTTTGCTCCGAACTCTATTCCTCTTATCAACACTACCTTTGCCACTCTATCCAGATTTTGCTCCTCCTCTGCCCCTTCCCAAAACACTTTTATTGATGATCATCAACGTCCCTCTAAAAAGACCAAACTGGAAAAAGAATCATCAAGAGCATCCAAGAACATTCCTAGTATTTTTGCTGCTCTACAAACAATCATTGCAAGACAAGCTCATCAGGATAAAGAGCAAGCAATTTTGAGGGAATGCATAACAATTTAGGTTGCTCCCATGTTTGCTCACGAACCACTTGTACATAATCCTTCTCCTATATTTCCAGAAGTACCTCAGCCCTCATTATCTCCATCATATGAAGCACCTTCGCCTTTTTTGTCTTTCTGATTTTTGTTTTAGCTTAACTCTCCTTTCCTTTTTGCTATGACAAAGGCGAAGCTATGTCTTAGATTTTAATGATGATCTGTAGCTTTATATATCTACCTTTTTTTTTAACCACCCTGTAACGATCTAAGAACTCTTTTTTGTGATATTAATGAAATATCATTATTAGGTTTATATGATTAGCACATATTGAGGGGGAGTTCTTTTTATTTAAAATCTCTAAATTACTATTAGAACCAAAATTAAAATCTAAATTAACATGTCTTGTCATCATCGAAAAGGGGGAGATTGTTAAAACAAAATTCCAAATTAATGTTTTGATGATATATAAACAAAAGGTTAATTAATAATTCTAATTATGATTCTAAGTGTTTTGGTATTTAACACGTGTATTTGAGTGTGTGAAAACAAGTTAGGTACCAAGTATTTCTAAAATTAACACGTGTATTTGAGTGTGTGAAAACAAGTTAGGTACCAAGTATTTCTAAAAAGATCTCACTAAAATCAAGAAAGCAAAAACAGTTAAATGAAGATCGATCTTGACATGATCTTGGAAAACGAAGATCGATCTTGACATGATCCTGGAAAACGAATATCAATCCTGAAAAAATCCTGGAAAACGAAGATCAATCTTGACATAATCCTTGAAAACGAAGAACGATCGTTTTTCTTAAACAAGAATGATCGTTTTTCTTTGTGATTGATTGAATCCTAGAAACTTAATTCATCTCATACACTCATCAAAGAATAAGCAAGGATCAATCTAAGTTAGCATTCCTCCAGAATTTGATGGATCAAAGACATGATCCATGAAAAATATAAAGCAAGATCATTCTTCATGTGAAGCATTTATAAGTACAAGTTTACAGGCTGTAAAGTGCACCTAAGTTGCACTTCAATCAAGACCTGCACGCTAGAAATCATCTCATTCAGCTGACACGAATCGCAAGTACAAGTCAGCTCATTTCCAACATATTTGAAGAACGATCATGGATTTCAAGAACAATCTTGGATTCAAAAATGATCTTGGATTTCAAGAACGTTCCTGGATTCAGTTTTTATCACTCTTTCTTTTTGGAAAAATCTTATCCATCTACTTTCACATGACAACTAGCCTTATTTCAACGGATATATAAGTTGTCCTAAGCTCTCTTGAAGTCTATAAATGCAGCTTCAAGATGAAGAACAAAATACAACAAAAAGTGCCAAGAAAAGCATCAATCAATCAATCATACTCCAACTTATCAAAATCATTCTCAAGCCTATAGTACTTTTCTTTTGTGTTGTGTTAGAATCAGTAATAACTATGTTCTAAATACAAAATTTGTTTCTCAAACAACAATTGAGCAAAACTAAGATTCTAATACTCTTAAAATCTTCACTTTGGAACTCAAGGCTATTTTTGATAACATAGCATAAGTAGTGTGTAAAAATGCTTTTAGGTTCTAAAAGGTAGCTTGAAAAAACTCCTTTCTGAAATAGTGTAAAGTAAACCTCTGAAAACTCCTTTATAGGTAGAAAGGTAGAAACTGTGTAAAAGATCAAGATTGATCCGTGAAAACCAAGAACGATCTTGCCTAGAGCACTTAGTGGAAAATCTCAAATTTTTGAGGATTGGACATAATCCTTCCTTGGGTGAACCAGGATTTATGCTTGTGTACCTGTCTATTTGTATCTCTATTTATTATATGCTTTACAATCAGTTTTTATATTGATGAATCTGATATTAATATTTTAAACTAACAAAAATTAATCTTCGTTTATAACCAACATTAATCTTGAGTAAACTTTTCGTTTTTAAACAGAATTTTTTTTAAAAAGAGGCTATTATAATTTCAGCCCCCTTCCTTATAATTGATATTGGTACTTCAAAAAACCCTAAAATGACTAGAATAAGCGTAAGGAGGACGAAAATTACTTAAATGTTAATCCAATGACACAAATGAACTTATTGGATGTACAAGATTGGTTAAAAACATTAAACGGACTAAAATAACCCTAGGTAGGACGAAAATAACCTAAATATTAATCCAATGACACAAACAAATTTATTGGTAGCATAAGATTGGTAAAAAAAAGTCTATATGGACAAGAATAACCTTTGGGGAGAAGAAAATGATCTAAATGTTAATCCAATGACACAAACTAACTTATCGGATCCACAAGATTAGTTAAAAACCCTAAATGGACTAGAATAATCTTTGAGACGACGAAAATAACCTAAATGTTAATCCAAAGACACAAATACAATTATTGGATGCACAAGATAAGTTAAAAACCATAACTGGACTATAATAACCCGAGGGACGACGAAAATGGCCTAAACGTTAATCCAAAGACAGGAACACACTTATTGGATGCACAAGCCTGATTAAAAACCATAAAAGGACGAGAATAACACTAGCGAGGAAGAAAATGACCTAAATGTTAATCGAATGACTCAAACACACTTATTGGATGCACAATATGGGTTAGAAACCCGAAATAAATTAGAATAACCCTACGGAGGCAAATATATCCTAAATGTTAAACCAATGACACAAACACACTTATTGACAGCTCAAGTTTCGTTGAAAACCCTAATAGGACTAGAATAACGCCATCAGGAAGAAAATGACCTAAATGTTAATCCAATGGCACAAACGAATTTATTGGATGCACTAGACTGATTAAAAACCCTAACTAAACAAGAATAACCCTAGGGGAACAAAAATGACGTAAATGATAATCCAATGACACAAACACACCTATTGGATGCATAAGCTTGGTTAGAAACCCTAAAAGGACTAGAATAACGCTCGCGAGGAAGAAAATAACCTAAATGTTCCAATGACACAAATGAAATTATTAGATGCAGAACATTGGTTACAAACCCTAAAAGGATTAGAATAACCCTAGGGAGGATGAAAAATGACATAAATTAAAATCTAATGCACATACACACTTATTGGATGTTGTGAATCCAATGACACAAACGAACATATTGGATGCACAAGATTGCTTAAAAACTCTAATTGGACAAGAATAAGCCAAGATAGTACGAAAATGTCATAAATGTTCATCCAAAGACACAAATGAACTTATTGGATGCACAAGATGGGTTAAAAACCCTAATTGGACTCGAATAAGACTGGGCAGGACGACAATGACCTAAATGTTAATCCAATGACACAAAATTACGAATTGTACGCACAAGATTGGTTAAAACCACTAATTGGACAAGAATAAGCCTACGGAAGACAAAAACGACCTAAATGTTAATTCAATCACACAAATTCACGTATTGGATGCTCAAGATTCATTAATAATGCTAATGACGTAAATGTTAATCCAATGACACAAACACACGAAATGGATGGACACGATTAGTTAAAAACCCTAATTGGACAAGAATAAGCAAAGGGAAAACGAAAATGACCTAACTGTTAATCCAATGATATAAACATGGAGAAAGCTATTTTCGGAGATGAGTATAAAGAACTACTTGAAAAAGAGCACATATACGAACTTCTCGATCATAATAGTTTCACACTTAAGTATTTGCCAAAGTATAAATGAAATCATAAAATAAGGAAATAAATCAATCAACTGATAAGTCAATTGAACAATCAATTGGGCAATCGATTGTCTTACTCAGAACAAGAGTTTTTACTAAGTACATCAATTGGGAAATCGATTACTTAAAGTTTGTTTTAAAAACCTGAGTTCTGGTTTTAAATCAATCCATTAGAAAATCGATTGGGACATCAATTGAGTAATCGATTTTGTAATACACAGAACCAACCAACCAGTTACTGAACCAATCGATTGTGAAAAGTTTTTTCATCAGGGATAAGTTCTGTGATTAATCAAATCGATTGAACAATCAATTGAATTAAGTTTCTTAAACTTTAACTATTGTCACAATCGATTAGGTAATCGATTGAACTAATGAACTGTTTAAACAATTATCAGAAACATATTTCCTATTCGATTGGCACATAGATTTTAACAAAATGGCTGAGCTACTGTAACAAGCCAAATCGATTGGCAAATCGATTGAACAAAATATCTGAGTCACTATGACTAGTACAATCGATTGACGAATCGATTGAATATAAATATTTGAGTCACTATGATCAGTTCAATCGATTGGCAAATGGATTAAGGTAAAGGTTTGTGTTACATGGTGAATTCAGCCAATTGCCAAATCGATTATGTTAATACATATCAGTCGACTGAGTAATCGATTGTTTTGATCTCGTTGTTTGAACAAAACACCTATTATCGATTATGCAATCGATTCTGATATGAACTTAGCTTCAATTTCTGATTTATGCATTAAAAGAATCGATTGGCAAATCAATTCATTCCTATATGTTCAAGATTCAAGAAAAACAAGATACGCGATAATCGATTGGGGAATCAATTAAGCTGGTTTTAAAAAATTATAAAATCCATTGGCAAATCGTTTTACCTATTGTTCTTCTGAACATATATAAACTGAATCATTCACATTAACTTTACAACAGTTATTCATTTCACGTTTCATAATACTGAAATCAGAAGAAAAAAAACTTTGAGAGAAATAATTGTAACCACACACAAAATACTCATTTGGCAAATTCCTTTTGTGTGAAATTCATATTGTAATTGAGTCCTCACTAGTCCTCTTTTATTTTTTCTGTAAAAACTATTGTAAAGAAAGATCTGGAAATCCAGTGGTGTATACTGGTGACGATCTTCATTGGTGCGTGAGTTCATCAAGAAGGAGTCTCATCTTCATCTCGTAGGAGTTTGGTGAATAACTCTAGGGATAAGGTGGCGTTGTAATAGAAGCGAGTGAGTTGGATAGATAGGCTATGTTAGAGCTGGACAATCTGTAAAA
The DNA here is from genome assembly GCA_037974835.1 of Cicer judaicum. Taxonomy (NCBI): domain Eukaryota; kingdom Viridiplantae; phylum Streptophyta; class Magnoliopsida; order Fabales; family Fabaceae; genus Cicer; species Cicer judaicum. The sequence continues at coordinate 192,593 of JBBPBS010000378.1, forward strand.
AACGTACTCAAGTCATTCTATTGGAAAGGCTGAAATTTGGTTTAGATTTCAGGACTTGATGTAGGTTATCTTGTTGATAACCGAACCAGTATAAACCCCGGTGCACTATTTTCTTATCCTTTCTCTTTATTTTTGATGTTGAATGAATGCTTATTCTTGATTGTTTGTATGTGAATTTCTATTTTGATTAAGATTTTGAATAAGCATTGAATCTGTATTCTTATATTGATAATACATGTATTTGTAAATCTTGTTCCTTAATAAATTCTGTAAATTGTCATTGTTATCTTGTAATAATTTTTAAAATAGAGGCCATAGTCCCTTACACGGACAACGATGGAGATATGAAGTATTTGGGAGAAGCAATAGGTAGTTATGTGGCATGATCCAAACATCTTGTTGCCCTTGATAAGGTATGTCTAATTGATATGTATATTTAATTGACCGATATATGATTATGATTGATTATATTTAATTGCTGATTTTTTCTACTGTTAACTTTAATTTCACATTTATTTAGATTCATGCAAAGTCCAAAGGGAATGCAAGAAGATTCCCCACAACGAGTCAGTCACGTCACCTGAAAAAGTTTGTCATTTTTTAAGATTCAATTATCTAACAAACTGATTAACCTCATTCAGATTCAATCAAAACCACTCGCACAACAACCATGCCAGAATAAAGCTGCACCACAATTGGTTGTTCATGGTAAAATAAAGCTAGCAAACTTCAAAATTTGGAGGGTAACCAAGTTGGAAAAATTCAAAAATGGGATCGGGGTAAATTTGTTGCTGCTCCTAAAATAAGTCATCCACGCCTTGCTCGATTTGGGTCGTGTCTTGACATACAAGCATAAACGAATATGGACAGCAACAATCATGTAACATAAGCATGGAGAAATCTATTTTCGGAGATGAGTATGAAGAACTACTTGAAAAAGAGCACATATATGAACTTCTCGATCATAATGAGTTGAGTGATACTGTCATCAGTTTATACATTAGGTAAAATACTTTATTTAAGACAATAATTAATTTTAATTGCATTTATTGAAAATTTATAATTAATTTAATTTATTCGTAATTAATATAATTTGACTTTTTCATTGAAGATTTTTGTATGAGAAGTTGGTGCACACGCACAAATTTTCAAATTGATTTTCATTCTTGTCTATGCATAAGCTTTCAATGTTTAAACTCAATCCATTTAATGTAAAGAATTATATTGTGGATATCCTATTGGGAAATAAAGAGAAGGATAAGTTGTTCCATGCGTCATATAATTCAGGGTAATTATATATTCTTTATTTATATCTTTTATAATTTATGAGATCATAATTTGTTAGTTGTTCCAACCAAATTTTTGTTGTTGTAGGGCACATTGGGTGTTGTTTGCAATCAATGCGACCTCTAAAGTTATATACTATTTAGATCCCTTGCACGGCGAGTACAACAATCACTCGAATATAAAGACTGTCTTCGACATGTAAGTAATATTCATTTATTTCTTACATATATATATGTGTATATATATATATATATAATATAAATTATTTCTTTATTAATGCTATAATCATCACATTTATTTGATAGCGCTTTATAAGTTTTCCAAGTTCAAAGGGGTGCTACAGTGTCGAAGCAAAAGTCAAATACCATCACATGGATTCCAATAAAGGTTTGAAATATATGCCTTTAAAATTTCATTAACAATCAATGCTTAAATATTTATTGAATTATATGTTATATTTAATAGTGCCCTCGTCAAACTAACAACATAGACTGTGGGTACTATATATTGCGATTCATGAAGGAGATTGTTGATATCAATCAAAATATAATCCCAAAAACGGTACAATATTTTCATTATATTTTGATTTTCATATATAAACTTTGTATATATTTAATTCTAACTTATTTATGTTCCAATTTTATATATAACAGTACTTTGACAATTCTAGTCCAACATACTCTGAAAGAGATCTAACAGAAATAAAGGAAGAATGGTGTAAGTATGTAATTGAAATGAAAATTGTTTGATTTGTTGGGATATAAGAATGCTCCAAGGTTGTGAATATCTAAATGTTGTGTAGGCTATCTTGTGTAGTTCCAGGCTATGTTGTGTACTTCCAGGCTATTTTGTGTAGTTTTGTTGTTGTAAATGTAAAAAATATGTTATGTTAGTTATGTTGTTAGTCTTGTTGTTGTAAAAAATATAAAGTTATATATTCTGTTGTTATGAACAAAAAGTGTCAATATATAAAGTTATGTTGTTTTGTTGTTGTGAACTAATAGTATTAATATATAAAGTTACAAGTTTGTTGCTAGATTAAAAAATATAGTAATTGTGACCATATAATGTGCTGGATTGAAAATGATTTTAGACAAAAATTAAAAGACAACACTTTTTTAAAAAATGCAACAAAAAACCTATTTATACAAACAAGTGTTATTTTAAAAATTCTATTTACAGCGTTTTAAAAAAATAAAATATAAAAATGCACTTATTACAACGCTTTTTTAAAAAAGTGTTGTAAAACGTGCATAACAATGAACCTATTACAACACTTTTTCAAAACAAAGAGTTGTAATAGGTCATTCAATTATGTGAAAGCGCAAGTCTTTTACAACGATTGTCAAAAAAACGCTTTAAAGACTATGTAACATTAGGAGGTGGGAGCTATATTTTATTGTGCTTATTTGAAAAAGTGTTCTAAAACGTGCATAATAATGCACCTGTTACAGCGCTTTTTGAAAAAACGCTGTAAAACCAGTACATCAAGCAACGCATTTTTAGAAGGGATTTACAACATATTTTTGAAAATGCACTATGAAACCACTACAACAAGCAACACATTTTTAGAAGGAATATACAACGCTTTTTTATTTCAAAGAGCGCTTTTGTATCTTTTTACAACACTAGATACTACATAACTTAATTTTTTTTAAAAGCGTTGTAAATAGATGCACAATATTGAAAGAAAATACCTAAATGGACTAGAATAATCCTTAGGAGGATGAAAATGACCGAAGAGTTAATCCAATGACGTAAACACACTTATTGGATGCACAAGATTGGTTAAAAACCCTAAAAGGACTAGAGTAACTCTTAGGAGGACGAAAATGACCCAAATGTTAATCAAATTACACAAACGAAATTATTGGATGCATAGGATTGGTTAAAAACCCCTAATGCACTAGAATAACCCTACGGAGGACGAAAATGACCTAAATGTTAATCCAATGACACAAACAAACTTATTGGATGCACAAAATTTGTTAAAAACCCTAAATGGACTAGAATAAGCCTAGGGAGGAAGAAATGGACCTAAATGAAAACATGAAGAAAGGAAAACGGATGAAGAGAGAGACATTTTTCCATTTCCCTGCTGCCTCACGCCTTCATATCCATCATTTATTTCATGCATTTTTTGTGTTTTCACGTCCGCCCTCCATCTTCCTCTTTCTTCTTTGTTTCAAGGAAAAGAAAACTGTGATAGTGGGTTCAAACCGTCAAACTCAAATCCTCACTTTCCTTCTAGATCTATGCTCCCTCACTAGAAGTGACAAAAGGGAAAGTTGCTCCTTGCCACGCTGCGGTGCTAGTGAGCTAATTTTGGAAGCGGCGACGTGAGCGAAAATTTTACCTGAATTAATCCTAGTGTCCTAATCACTTGTTAAAGCTACGATGGAGCTAAGGGCTCCTTCAAAAATTTTAGATTGCATATAAGATGCTATATGTGTATTTGTGGAGTTAGAACTTGGTGAAATTTTTGTGTGATTTTGTGGAAAAGGGATTTTATTCATTTAGGTGTGTTTTGAGGAAATTGAATTTGTTGTGTTTGAGGTGTGGTTTGTGAAAAATAATCTGGCGTGATTTCTGTTTGAAAATGTGGAAATTTAGGGGTGATTGATGATTGAACTTGGTATGGATTGTGTGGAATTTGAATTGATCGAATTTAATGTAATTGTGGATTAAATTTGATATATGGTCGTGGAAAAAAATATGCTTGAGTATGCTTTGTGTGTATTTGAAAAATCATTAGTGTTAAATGAGTATTAAAAATGGGAAATCCTTTAATAGTTGCTTTTACTTAATGGTTTGGGTGAAGAGATAGAGTATGCTCATGCATTTCATAGTACATGGTGACCGAATGGGCCAAGAGATGATGCCATCTTATTTGCTGGTTCATCTTATCCTTACGGGGATTATCGCGCCGTGCTGATTTGTGAGAGATTGGTTAAAAACCCTAAATGGACAAGAATAACGTTAAGGATGAAGAAAAAGACATCAATGTTAATCCAATGACACAAACGCACTTATTGGATGCACACATTTGGTTAAAAACCCTAAATTGACTAGAATATGCGAAAAGATTACGAAAATGACCTAAATGCTAATCTAATGACACAAACCCACTTACTGGATTAACAAGTTTGGTTAAAAACCCTAAATGGATTAGAAAAAGTCGAGGGACCACAAAAATGACTTAAATTTTAATCCAATGACACAAACACACTTATTGGATGCACAACATTGGTTAAAAATCCCAAATGCATTAGAATAAGCCCAGGGAGGACAAAAGTGACCTAAATGTTAATCCAACGACACAAACACACTTATTGGAATGCAAATCGGTTAAAAACCCCAAATGGACTTGAATAAGTCGTACAATGAAAAAATGACATAAATGTTAATCCAATCACACAAACAAACTTATTGAATGACACAAACGCACTTATTAGATGCACAATATTGGTTAAAAATCCTAAATGCATTAGAATAAGCCCAGGGAGGACAACAATGACCTAAATGTTAATCCAACGACACAAACGCACTTATTGGAATGCAAATCAGTTAAAAACCCTAAATGGACTTGAATAAGTCGTACGATGAAAAAATGACATAAATGTTAATCCAATCACACAAACAAACTTATTGAATGACACAAACGCACTTATTGGATGCACAAGATTGGTTAAAAATCCTAAATGCATTAGAATAAGCCTAGGGAGGACAAAAATGACCTAAATGTTAATCCAACGACATAAACGCACTTATTGGAATGCAAATCGGTTAAAAACCCTAAGTGGACTTGAATAAGTCGTACGATGAAAAAATGACATAAATGTTAATCCAATCACACAAACAAACTTATTGAATGTACAAGATTGGTCAAAACCTCCAAATGAACTAGAATAAGTCCAAGGATGACAGAAATGACCTAAATATTAATCCAATGACACAAACCCACTTATTGGATGCACAAGATTGGTTTAAAATCCTAAATTGATAAGGATAAGCCTAGGGGGGGGGGGACAAAAATGACCTCAAATGTTAATCCAATGACACAAACACACCTATTGGATGTTCATGTTTAGTTAATTGCCCTAAATGGACTACAATAACCCTAGGGACGAAGATGCCCTAAATGTTAATCTAATGACACAAACACATGTATTGGATGCACAAGGTTGGGTAAAAACCCAGAATGGATTAAAATAAGCCTACAGAGGTAAAAAATGACCTGAATGTTTACTCAACGACACAAATTCACTTATTGGTTGCACAAAATTGGTTGAAAACCTTAAATGGAGTAGAGTAAGTAGAAGGAAAATGAAAATTACCTAAATATTAATCTAATGACACAAACACAATTTTTTAATGGACGAGATGGGTTAAAAACACTAAATCGACAAGAATAAGTCGAAGGATGACGACAATGACCTAAATGTTAATCCTATGACACAAATGCACTTATTGTATGCTCAAGATTAGTCATACACACTAAAGGGAAAACAATAATGTAACACCCCAATTTTCAAAGCGAGGGTGTATTTTTTTTTTTCAAAACAATTTAAAATAAAATAGAGAAATAAATAAGGTAACACCTTTCAATAAATAATTAAGTCATTATAATTTAGAAGCAAGCGGAAAAGTTTCTTCAAATATGAATACGAAATATTTACATATCACAAAGTGGTACAGTCTTCCAGTTTAAAATAAACACAATACAAAAGAAAGACGTATGTTCCCTCTATGTCAACCTAATCTGATCATTCAACAAAACATCTAAACACCCTGAGTGATCTCCACGCGCCCCGTAAGATCCTCCTAACATAGCTCCAGTCATGCATTCCCATCTACATTCCCATCCACAAGGTATGAACCGGTAGGATCGTCCTGTCTCTCATCTCAGGGCAAAGCCCAGATTTCCACAATAATTGTAAAGGGTCACCAACCGAAATTAACAATTAACACATAACATTTAATTTTTTAAATGCACAAATAACCTTTCCACTTAGCATGCACCTTAAAAGGGTTTCCATATGCTAAACATGAATAAACAAAGTTGAAAATTGAAGTTTGTAACAAAACAGCATTGTTGTATTCGAATACAGCATCTTTGTATTCGAATACAACAGTCTGTATTCGACTACACAATAAGTCAGTAGCAAAACAGCATGTCTGTATTCGACTACAGCAATCTGTATTCGACTACACAGTAAGTCAGTGGCAAAAACATGATGTCTGTATTCGAATACACAACAGACAGCAGCAGAAAAACAACAAAATTCAGCATTTTTCAGCTTTTTAAAGGGTATCGAAACCAATCAACACTAACACACAAATCCAAACAATCATACTTAACAATTATAGCGCAAACACTACGACATCTTGAGTTTTGAAATGGTTTTGCAATCAATCACACTTACAAACAATTTCAAAACATCCACACTTGGCAATTATAACAAAATCACCACGACAATTTAAGTTTCGAAAATATTTTGCAATCAACCACACTTACACGCAATTCCAAAACATAACACTTAGCATTTTCAACACAATCACCACGACAGCTTGAGTTTCGAAATAGTTTACAATCAATCACTCTTACGTATAATATCAACACATAACACTTAGCAATTTCAATACAATCATAAACTTGAATCAAACACGACTCGCGTGCCAAGCATCCTAATGCAATGCCTATATGCCAAAATGCATGGACTCGAAATTCCAAACCAAAACCCTCCTCGAAGGGTCATAAATCATAATTGTACCGCCTATCGCATGCCAAAGTACCAATAACCGAGGTGCCACCTATCACGGGTCAGCATGATCTACTAAAAAAATGTAAATCGTAAACGTACCACCTATCACAGGTCAGTACTGTTTACCCAGGTGCCACCTATCATGGGTCAGCACGATTTACTAAAAGAAAAAGCATAAGTCGTAAATGTACCGCCTATCACATGCCAAAGTACTATTTACCGAGGTGCCACCTATCGCGGGTCAGCACAACTGACCAAAAAGTAAATCGTAAACGTACCACCTATCACGGGTCAGTACTGTTTACCGAGGTGCCACCTATGACGGGTCAGCACAATTAAGTAACCAAGACATTAAGAGATTCCCCATTCTTAATATCCAGTTAACTTAAACGATTTTCACAAACACACATTAAGTAAACAAGACATTAAGAGATTCCCCATTCTTAATACTCGTTTAACTTAATGGTTTTCAAATTCCACACAAAATAGCGCAAACATATTATCAAATTCAATCCACGATTCACACCAAAACATAACCATTCATTTCTCCACAAAATCGTTTTCACGACAACATTAAGTAAACGCCGACATTAAGAGATTCCCCATTCTTAATACTCGTTTAAGTCTAATGGTTTTCAAATTTCACGTAGAACAACTCAAATATTTTATCAACTCCAATCACAAACATATCAAATTTCGTCAGTATTAATTAAGAACGCGTCAAATACGACGAACACAGATCAACACAACATACCACTCAAACACATCAAAATTTCATTTACTCAAAACATACACAAATGAGTTAAATTCATTTTCTTCAAATCAATACTTTAACCCTAACAAAATTCTTTTCCACACAACCATAGATAAGTCCCTAAATGCAAAATAAAAGTTTGGAAGAAGCCCTTACCTTCACGTTAGCTTTAACGTGCGATTACGGTGCCGCGGGTAAATCCAGTAAAATCTTCCGCTCGCAACGCCGCTTCCAAAGTTGGTTCCCTAGCATCGTAGCATGGTACTGAGCAACTTTCCCTTCTATCTCTTCGTGAAACGAAGCTTAGATCTAGATGAAACGGGGAGGTTTGTGTTTGACGGTTTTAAAATCCCTAACACCGTGTTTCTTTGTTTTCGAATCAAAGAGGAAGAGTGAAGTTGAGAAAACCTTGCTTTCTTACCCACTAATCCTTGGGTTTCTATTCTTGAAGCCAAAGAACGAAAAAGGAAGCAAAAACAACGAAGAAGAAAAAAGGGGGTGGAGGGGTTCGCGCGGGCAGAGAAAGAAGAAGGAAAATGTTTTGTTTCTTTCTCCCCTTTCTCCTTTCTTCCTTTTTCCTTCCTTTAAATTTCTTTTCTTTCTCTTTCCTCCCTTTCCATTTCTTATACTTATATACATATATATTACTAATAATATATATATATATATATATATATATATATAATAATTAAACCTAAACAAATAAATATCTAACAACTCTCACATCCATCACTTCACTCACATCTCAAACTATTTTGGTAAAAATATCTACTCTCGTCGCAACTCAATTGTTGAATACAATTTTCAGCAACTTGAGATATTTTGAACAAAACCGCCCAGAATTAAATTCTTCGAAACCTAACTAAATTATTCTTCAACAAATAATTTAAATCCAATGTCCAGAAATATATCTTCGCCCTTTAACTCACTAAATACCAAAAACTGGGTTAAAAGCCTAAGCAATTTAACTCAAAATACCCTAAAATTGTATAACTTAGGATTTAAAATTATGGGTCTTACAAATAATCCTGCGGAGGACAAAAATGACCTAAATGTTAATATGATAGGCAAGATTGGTTAAACCCCATAAATGGCTTAGAAAAATCCTAGGGAGGACAAAAATTACCCAAATGTTAATTCAAAGACACAAATGCACTTATTGGCTGTACAAGATTGATTAAAAACCTTAGAATAAACCTAGATAGGACAAAAATTACATAAATGTAAATTTAATAACACAAACCTACTTATTGGATGCACAAGTTTGGTTAAAAACCCTAAATGGGCTAGAGAAATTCCATGGATGACGTAAATGACCTAAATGTTAATCTAAAGACACAAACATGCTTATTTAATGCACAAGATTGGTTAAAAGAAACAAATGGACTAGATTAAAACGAAGGATGGCGAAAATGACCAAAATGTTAATCAATGACACAAAAACACTTATTGGATGAAGAAGATTGTTTAAAAAATGTAAATGGACAAAAATACCACTAGGGAGGACGAAAATGACCAAAATTATAATCCCATAACAAAAACGCACTTATTGGATGAACAAGTTAGATTAAAAACCCTAAAAGGACTAGAATATGCTGACGGATGAGAAAATTGATCTACATGTTAATCCAATGACAGAAATGCACTTATTGGATGCACAAGATTGGTTAAAAATCTTAAATGAATTAGAATAAGTCTAGGGAGGATGAAAATGACCTATATATTAATCTAATGACACAAACCCACTTTTTGGATGCACAAGTTTGGTTAAAAACCCTAAATAGAATAGAAAAAACGTAGGGAGGACAAAAATAACCTAAATGTTAGTCCAATTACACAAATGCTCTATTTGGATGCACATGATTGGTTAAAAACCTCAATGAGTTTGAATAAGCCTAGGGAGAATGAAAATTACGTAAATGTTAATCTAATGACATAAACGCACATATTGGATGTTTAAGATTAGTAAAACACCCTAAATGGACAAGAAAAAACCCTAGGGAGGACGAATATGACTTAAATGTTAATCTAACAACCCTAAATGGATTAGAATAAGGATAAGGAGGGCGAAAATGACCTAAATGGTAATCAAATGACAAAAGTGCAGTTTTTAATTCACAAGATTGGTTAAAAACCCTAAATGGGAAAGAATAAGTGGAAGGATGACGATAATAACCTAAATGTTATTCAAACGACACAAAAGCTCTTGGATAAACAAGATTAGATAAAAACCCTAAATGGAATAGAAAAATCCAATGGAGGACATAAATGACCTAAATGATAATTCAAGGACACAAAAACACTTATTGGATCCACAAGATTTGTTAGAAACCATAAATCGACTAGAATTACCCTAGGGTTGTAAAAAATAACCTAAATGTTAATCGAATAACACAAACACACTTATGGGATGAACAAGGTTTATTAAAAACACTAAAAGGACTAGAATATGTCGAAGGATGACGAAAATAACCTATATGTTAATCCAATGACACAAACTCACTTATTAGATGGATTAGAATAATCCTTGGGAGGACGAAAATGACCTAAACGTTAATCAAATGACATAAAAGTACTTATTGAAGGCATAAGATTGGTTTAGAACCCTAAATGTACTAGAATAACCCCAGGAAGGAAGAAGAAGACCTAAATATTAATCCAATGACACAAACTCATTTATTTGATGCTCAATATTAGTTAACAACCATAAATGGACTAGAACAATCCTAGGGAGAACTCAGATGATATAATTGTTAACCTAATGACACAAATGCACCTATCTAATGCACACAATCGGCTAAGAACCCTAAATGAACTAGAACATGTCGAAGGATGACGAAAATGACCTAAATATCATTCCTATGACACAAAGCCCCTATTGGATGCACATGATTGGTTAAAAACCCTAAATGGTCTAGATTGATCCTAAGGAAGACTAAAATGATCTAAATGTTAATCCAATGACACAAACATGACATAAATGAACTAGAATATATCGAAGGATGACGAACATGACATAAATGTTAATCTAATAATGTGCAAGAATGGTTAAAAACCCTAAAAGGACTAGAATACTTTGAAAGGTGACGACATTGACCTAAATGTTAATCCAATGACACAAAAGTTCTTATTGGATAAACAAGATTGGTTAAAAACAATAAATAGAATAGAATAAACCTACGGAGGACATAAATGACCTTAATGTTAATCCAATAACACAAAAACACTTATTGTTTGCACATGATTTGTTAAAAACGATAAATCGATAGGAATGACCCAAGGGTTGTCGAAAATAACCTAAATGTTAATCCAATGACACAAACGCAGTTTATTGGATGCACAAGTTTGGTTAAAAACACTAATAGGACTAGAATATGCTGAAGGATGACTAAAATGACTTACATGTTAATCCAATGTCCAAAATGCACTTATTATGATGACACAAACCCTAGTGATGACGAAAATGGAAAACAATAACCCTAGGGATGAAGAAAACGACCTAAATGTTAATATGATGTCACAAACCAACTTATATGATGAACAAGATTGGTTAAATCCGTTAAATGGCTTAGAAAAAACCTAGGGAGTATGAAAATGACTTCAACGTTAATCTAATGACACAAACCCACTTATTGAATGCACAAGATTGGTTAAAAACCCTAAATGGAAAAGAGTAAGTCGAAGGATGACGAAAATGACCTAAATGTTAAACCAATGACACAAACGCACTTATTGGACGCACATGTTTGGTTAAAAATAGTAAATGGACTAGAATTACCTTAGGGATCACGAAAATGACCTAAATTTTAATTTGATGGCATAACCCCACTTATTGGATGAACAAGATTTGTTAAAAACCCTAAATGGATTAGAAAAAGCCTAGGGATTACGAAAATGACCTAAATGTTAATCCAATGAAACAAATGCACTTATATGATGCGGTTAAAAACCTAAATGGAAATCAAATGGCACAAATGCACCTGTTGGATGTTGAAGATTAGTTAAACACCCTAAATGGACAAGAATAACACTAGGGAGGACGAGAATGAGCTAAATGTTCATCCAATGACACCAACATACCTACAGGATTCACAAGATTGGTTAAAAGCCCTAATTAGACAAGAATAAGCCTAGGGAAGATGAAAATGACCTAAATGTTAATCTAATGACACAAACACACTTATTGGATGAACATGATTGGTCAAAACCCCTAAATGGACCCTCGGTAATTTAGTACTATAGGCCTGTGATAGACGGTACAATTATGATTTACGCCCCTTCAAGGAGGGTTTGGTTTGAAATTATGAGTCCATGGATTTTGGCATATACACATTGCATTTAGGGTGCGTGGCACACGAGTCATGTTTCATTTAATGTTATGATTGCGTGTGTATACTTAGTTGTTGTTGTGATTGTGCCTTAATTGCTAAGTGTGGTTGTTTTGGATTTGTTGTAAGTGTTGATTGAGTTTGAAACCTTTTAAAAACGTTTCAAAATCGATTTATGCACTTTTTCTTATGTGTATTCGAATACAAGAAGGGGTTAGTCGAATACAAATATTCAAATTTGGCTACTAACATCTGAATTCGCACTTCTATTCCGCTACAAGGATGCTGTAGTCAAATACAGAGGTGCTATTTGTGTTGTTGTCATCCTGTCTCATAGTCGACTACATCCTATCTCGTACTCGACTATAGATATGTTGTTTTTGCTACTGACTTATGAAATAGAACTGTATTCGAATACAAGGATGTTGTATTTGATTACAACAATGCAGTTTTGTTAAAAACATCATTTTTCAACTTTGATTATGCATGTTTTGCATATGAAAACCCTTTCAAACAGTATTCTAAGTTGAAAGGTTATTTTGTGCATTTGAAACATAAATGCTATGTGTTAGTTGTTATTTTCGATTGGTAGCCCTTTACAATTATTGTGGAAATCTGAACTTTCTCTTCCGATGAGAACCAGGATCAGATTAGATACTTGTATAGGGATTAGTTGTCTTTCTTTTGAGAATGTATTTACTTTATTTGGAAGACTATACATATACCTCATGTTGTCAGTTAGACTTTTATTTTGATGGGTCCTTATACCAATTTTTGATGCGACGTGGGGAAGTTAAAAATTTTGGGGCAGTGCTTTTGTACCGGTGTTTGCCGAGAATACCCCAGGGGTATGAGCTATGTCTGATAGGTCTCATAGCCCCGGTGTATTTTGCTATTTAAGTAATTTGGTTTTGTATTTTAAAAACTATTTCTGCTGCTTGTAAATATTTGTTGACTTTTGTTGTTATGTTACGACTTAAATATTTTATCCAAAAGTATTTTCTTTCTTACCTTCTGAAATAAGATTTTTGGTTTAAATAAATAACGGGCTGTTACAAAACTAATTTCGAAGTTCAATCAAGGAAACTTACCATAAACCATAAAACCAATATGTGGATAATATAGCCACTTTCCCCATGATCGTTTTTGTTACACCCTAAATCCCAAAATAATATATATAATAATTTTTATCATATTTCTATAAAATTTGAAGTGGATAAATAAAATTATATTTTCAAGAAATTAAAAACTTTTGTAGCTAATTTAGGATACCACGTTTCTCAAAGTACACATGCAACAATTCAAATTTTACTACTCAAATAAAACAATTTAATCTCAATAAACTTGATTTAAGTATAATTACTTGATTTAATTCTAAAAACTTACTAGTACTTCTAAGGTTTTCCTACAAAAATTTGATTCAAATTAAATAAGTAAAATACAAATTCAAACCCTTATTCCCGGTATCACCTATCAGAGCGGGGTTCCTCCCAAACTTGAACTTCAAGACTCATTAACCTGTAATAACTGCGATTTCGCAAACGCAGGGCCCAGCCAGTCAAACACAAACAACGAAGGAGGTGAGTTTTGAAATCATGTTAATAGTATAATATGAGTAAGAAGAACACGCAAACAATCATAATAGAATCGTATCACAATCACACTACGATATATCAAAATATTTAATTAAATAGTATCATACTATAACATCAAAGTCACTCAAGTAAAATAATCATCTCATTATAATATTCATCAAATCATCTAATTAATATTACCTTTGAAACACGTCAATCACAACAAAACAATCACAAAGAAATGCAATGCTATGCATGAGCTTAGACTCTACTTCACAATGTGGTACCATTCTAACTTTGAAGTACTTGGTTATGAGGCCATGATACTGTGCCACCATCCTGGTGGACGGACATTTCAAATTGGCCCTGTCCTCATAGATCCCCTCAACTCAACCCGAGACACATATACGCGACAGTCAAGGTAAACGTGTGTTGCATAGTAGCTCCCGACATTTGGAGTGCTACCTCCAAGTCACCTAGGAATTCCCCACTGAAATACCTCCAAGGTCTAACAATCTTGCCTTAAGCCACGACAGCAGACCGCCACGATTAGGCTCATTCAGTTGTACTTCCCCAGAATCATTAGGCTTGTCAGGCCCTACCTATATGATGACAAAATAATATCCACTTCACAAATTCACAACATTTATTTTCTCCCCCATTAGCTTAGACTTCTCCATTAAGAGCACCATGTTTAAGAATCATCACTATCTCATCAAGTATGGGGTGCTTCAATATTTTCATCACAATTTTATAATATCATTAATCATAAATAATCATGATCATCGTATAAACTCATCACAATTTTATAACATCACTATCATCAATCAAAAATCATCATTATCATCACGTAAGCATATATCAAACCATGCATCTATATTTAATTATCACATCACATAATTTCATCTAAGCAATCATGTACACATAATTTCATTCAACATCTAACATCACAATAATAACAAATATCAACTACCACACAAGTATCTAAAATTAAATCAATCAACACCTTATAAAAATTTCTATTTCACATTTTAATCTGACAATTCTCATATTTCAAATTAATCAATTTATCTATCAAAAGGGCTACTGCCGTACGTAGCAAGCCCTGGATGAATCGTTGGGAAAAACGGTTTTCCCGTTCATCTCACAATATATTATACTCATAAATTCAAACGCTCTCTCACCCCTTACCTTATTTTTACGCTTTCACACACAAATACGATTCCACGAGCATACAAACTTTGTTCATTGAATCTTTGTCCTTCAATCGATCTAACTCGACAGTATATGGGTAAACGTTAAAAATAAATTATGAGAAGATATTCTAAAAACTAATTTTGAAAATCAGGCAAAGAAAATTACCATAAATCAGAAAACCAATCAGTGGATAATATAGCCACTTTTCACACGGTCGTTTTTGCGTTGGTTTCGCTCAAATCAGACTTACGGTGAAGGAAAACGATGCAAAATAATGAATTCTACAAACGGAGAAGTCGAGTATTTTAGAGAGAAATTGGGGTTGTTAAAAATCTGAAAAATTATGTTTAATTGACGAGTTAAATGAATCAAATAACATACTCCAATTTGGATGAAAACGGAGAAACTTTTATGAAAGAGTTATCGATCAACGGTGTCAAACGATAGGTTGTTGTTGTGTTTACACTTTGGTTCTATGGCTGCCCTTCCAACTCCCTTCCCTTCTTTTGTTTATTTTATTTTATTAACAATTAGGATTCATAAAGTCAAACCCATTGGTCTCTTTATTTATATTTTACTATTATTATTTTTGTTTTGTTAAAATAAAACTAATAATTATTTAATCTCCTTTTTAATATTCCTCCAAACACCATTTAGTTTTCCAAACATTACTAATATTTTATAAATTAGAGTAATTAAGATAATCAATATGAAACAAATATATTAATAATAATCAAAACTCTCACATTCAAAATAATCTCTACAATTATACTTATTTCTACAAATACTCACATTATAATAATACCATCATGTTCGAAAATGGTCAAAATTATAAAATAAATAAATATAACATCAATATTTTATATTAATTACTAAATCATAATAAATATATATAAAATCACAATACCATAACAAATATTTAAAAATAAATGAAATCAAACACAATATCAATTCTATATCAAGATAATTATTTATAAAAAACAATAATTAAAAATAGAAAATAGTTATAAATAATTGAAATATAACTATCTGCATATTTAACATAAGTCAAGCGCAAATAAAAGTATTACATTAATGGGATACATGTATATACACGTAAAATCGCATAAAATCTTTTTCTATAAAATATATATTACACTAAAATACTTTTTTTTTTTAAAATATATCAAATAACAAAATATAATATGTATTATTTATATCGCTCATGTAATATAACATGTATCAAACTAACACATCATAGAAAGCATTCATATAACGAAAATTAGCCACAAAATTTATCAACATATATTCTAAAATAATATTAGTCATCAAATTAATTATTTAAAATTCTATTTAATTAATAAAGTAGTTTATTTTAAAATTTGGGGTGTTACAATTTTGTTGGTTGTTTCACTCAAATTGGATTTGCGGTGAAGAAGAATGGTGCAAAATAACGAACTCCACAAAAGAAGTCGTGTAGTTATAGACAAATTTAGTTGGTAAAAAAATTTAGATAAGTGTGTTTAATTGACTAGCTAAATGAATAAAACAAATTATGTGATTGTTATCAACAATTGATGTCAAACAATAGTCCTAATTTATGTTTCCTTTTCTTTAAGTGGTTGTTACTACTTCTCCACCATCCTTCCTTATATCTTTTTTATTATTATTATTATTATTATTATTATTATTATTATTATTATTATTATTATTATTATTTAGTTTAGTTGGGTTTTCCTTGCATATGGGCTTAAACCATGAAACACATTTTACTCTTTTTTATTTATTTATAAAATCAACAATTACCAAAGTTGTTTTTTTTTAACACTTTTTTTAAACATAATTTGATAACTAATATTTCAAATCTAAAACTTTATAAAATAAAGTAATTAATCTTTTAAAATACATGAATAATAAAACTCTTATATTTAAAAATTATATCATAATAAATATATATAATATCACAATGTCATAACACTTTTATAAAAATAAGGAAATCAAACACAACATTACTAATATCCCAAGATAATTATTTATAGGCAAAATATCACCCGTAGTCCCTTACCTTAATTTCAGTTAACGTTTTAGTCCTTTATCTTTTTTTTTCCCAATTTGGTCATTTATTTTAATTTTGAGTGACAATTTGATATTTTATGTTTTAAAATGTCAACAATATTATCCTTTTTTTTTTTGCAAAAATTCAAATAATTCATAAAAAATTTCAAACAAAACTCATAAAACTAACTATCATCCTAAGTATAATGTAATTTCATCCAATTCATAACTTAAATCTTTAAATAGACTCATATTTTCATCTCTAGCAACATCAAATAAAGAATGACAAATATGAGTTTATTTAAAGATTTGAGTTACAAATTTGATTAAATTTATTTTATATTACAAAATATAATTAATTTTATGGGTTTTTGAAAATTTTGATGAATTTTTGAATTTTTGTAAAAAAAAGGATAACATTGTTGACGTTTTAAAACATAAAAGTTCAAATTGTCACTTAAAATTAAAATAAAAGACCCAATAAAGAAGAATAAAAAGATGAAGGACTAAAACATTAACTAAAATTAAGTTAAGGGATCACAAGTGGTATTTAGCCTTATTTATAACTAAATAATTAAAATAAGAAATACTTAGAAATAATTAAAATATAAATATGTTCACTCTTAACATTAGTCAAACATACAAGAAAATATCACATTAATTACCAACTCACATATAAACGTAAAATTGTCTAAAATATTATTTTTAGAAAAATATATAAAGTGATAAAATATAATATTTATTATTTACATCACTCATTTAGTCAAATATGTATAGATTCACACATCATAAAAAAACGCACAAATAAAGAAAAATAATCATATATATTCTAAAATACCTTTAATGTCAAATTAATTATTTAAAATTTTATTTTATTAATAAAATAAATATGGTGCCGATCAAATTTAACAAAGGTGGTTGAATCAATTGTGAATGTTAATGTTGGAAATAAATGCGAATTATGTTCGGCTAAATATAAAATATAGAAGATAGTGATTATGTATCTATTAATATAACTACAAATGCAATAAACTATTTTATAATAGTTTTTAACAACATAAATATTTTTTAATTAAATTTTAATCAATTGGTTTAATATGCTTAACTTTGATTCGATTGATATCATATATTTGATTTAATTTGTTGCTATTATGAGTATGAATTAATTAGTTTATAGATAATAAAACTATTTACCATGTCACACTCTTTTAGAACATCTTTTATTTTATTCAGAGTAAGTTTGAGGAACTCTTCTTGTTTACTCTCCGTTGATGGATTAGTAGGAAAAGAGAAATATTTTATACAGAGAAATACTCTTAACCTTCAATCTATATGATCATAAACCGATATTTTACTAGTTCAATATAATAAATAAGTTAATTGTTATTACCATCTTTGTTATCAATATCTCTAGTGAAAAGTACAATATTTGTAAAATTAAATACATTAAATATCGTAAATCAAGATTAGGTTTTTCATAAATTGACTATTCTATATTGAGTAAAAATACAATATTCAATTTAATAAAACCTTGACTATCTTTAAATTTACTTTATTGAATATTTAAGAAACGGTTAATTATTTAACAAACGGTTATTAATTATTTATACTCATCAAATTTTACCATAAATAATTTATTTTTTTAAGGTAATTTACTTTTTTGTTATTAATATTTCTAGTCAAAACTACAATATTTGTAAAATTAATTATATTAAATGTTGTAAATCAAGATTAGTTTTTCCATAAATTGACTATTCTATATTGAGTAAAAATAGAATATTCAATTTAATAAAACCTTGACTATCTTTGAGTTTACTTTGTTGAATATTTTAGAAATGGTTAATTATTTAATAAACGGTTATTAATTAGTTATACTCATAAAATATTACCTTAAATATCTTTTTTTATGTATTTGCATTTCTTCCAAAAATAACTATAAATATATGATTTTCTTCAATCAATTATTGTAACTTTCATATTTTAAAGAATATTCACTTTCAAAGAAAAGACTAATTGAAGGTGCAATGTCTTTATTTATCCAAAAATTACTTTTGATATGTGTGTTGACATTGTTGTTCATTCAAAATGTTCTTGGAAGAGATGTGTATATTACTAATGGAATGAAAACCGCCTTAACTGTTCATTGCAAATTTGGTGATGATGATCTTGGATTTCATGTTCTTCAGTTTAATCAAACTTATAATTTTAATTTTGGAGATCACTTTTTTGGAAAAACACTATTCTTTTGTTCCTTTCAATGGAATCGTGAATTTAAAAGGTTTGACATATTCATACAAGATAGAGATCGGTGTGCTTCATGCTATTGGACTATAAAGCCAACAGGACCATGTAGGATTGCTAATTGGCGTACTTGCTATCCGTGGAACTAATTGATAATGTGTTACACATTTGTTTATCTTCATAATTAATGTATTTAAAAGTATGCAATGTAGCACCCCAAATTTTATAATAAACTATTTTTAAAATAAATAATATTTTAAATAATTAATTTGGTGTTTATATTATTTTAGAATATATATTGATCAAGTTCACGATTCATTTTCTTCATACGTGTGTTTTATATAATGTGCTAATTTTATACATATTTGACTAAATGAGTAATATAAATGACAAATATTATATATTTTTATAAAAATAATAATATTTTAGAGTAATATTTTAAAGAACAAGATTTTAGGCAATTTTTCATCTACGTGTGCATTCGTAATTATTGTCATATTTTCTTTTACTTTTAACTAATGTTAAATGTGTACTTAATAGTATTTAATTATTTCTAAATACCATGTTTTAATTATTTATTTTATAAATAGTTATTATGAGATATTAGTAATATTGCTATTGATTTTTTTTTTTTTATATTTTCTATGAGATGGTGATTTTATGCATATTTATTGTGATTTAGTAATTAATATCAAATGGTTGATTTTATATTCATTTATTTTATTATTTTGACTATTCTATAAAGATAGTAGTATTTTTATGTGATTATTTTGTAAAATAGTATAGTAATAATTGTAGTTATTATTTTGAACATGAGTATTTTGGTTATAAGTGTATTTTAAAAAATTAATTACTTTATTTTATAAAAAATAGTTTCTAAATATTAGCAATATTTTAGTAATGAAACTGTTTTATAAAAAAAGTATTAAAGAAATTAGTTTTCTTAATTATTGGTTTTATTTTATTTCAAAAAAAATACAAGGTTGTTTTAGCATTCAACAGCAAAAACAACATGTTTGTATTCGAATACAACTTTCTGTATTCGACTACACAACAAGTCAGTAGCACAACAACATGTTTGTATTCGACTACATAGTAAGTCAGTGGCAAAAACAACATTTATGTATTCGAATACAACCTTCTGTATTCGAATACACATCAGATAACAGCAGAAAAATATCAAAATTAAGCTTTTTAAAGGGTTTCGAAACCAATCAACACTTACACACAAATCCAAACAATCACACTTAACAATTATAGCGCAATCACCACGACATCTTCAGTTTTGAAATGGTTTTGCAATCAATCACACTTACAAACAATTCCAAAACATCCACACTTGGAAATTATAACACAATCACCATGACAACTTAAGTTTCGAAAAGGTTTTGCAATCAACCACACTTACACGCAATTCCGAAACATACACACTTGCCAATTATAACACAATCACCATGAAGACTTGAGTTCAAACACTAAATCATAATCTAAATCAAATATGACTCGCGTGCCAAGCACCCTAATGCAATGCATATATGCCAAAATGCATGGACTCAGAATTCCAAACCAAAACCCTCCTCAAAGGGCCATAAATCATAATTGTACCGCCTATCACAGGCCGAAATACTAAATTACCGAGGTGCTACCTATCACGGGTCAGCACGATTTACTAAAAACGTAAATCGTAAATGTACTGCCTATCACAGACCGGAGTACTATTTATTGAGGTGCCACCTATCACGGGTCAGCATGATTTACCAAAAATGTGCAGCCTATCGCATATCTTACACGATGCGACAATCCCCACAAGGATAAGATGAACCAACAATTCACATGGAATCATCTCGTGGCCCATCCGGTCACCATTATCACCATGGCCCATCCGGTCGCCATGTACTATGAAATGCATGAGCATACTCTGACTCTATCCACGACAATTGTTAAGTAAAAGCAGATATTCAAAGATTCCCCATTTTTAATACTCATTTAAATCTAACAATTTTCCGTACAATCATTAAGTAAATAGAGATATTAAAAGATTTCCCATGTTTAATACTCATTTAACTCTAACAATTTTGACGACAATCACTAGGTAAATACATATATTAAGAGATTCCCCATTATTAATACTCATTTAATTCTAACAATTTCGACGAAAATCATTATGTAAATACAAATATTAAGAGATTCCCCATTCTTAATGTAACACCCTAAATTTGATAATAAACTATTTTATTAATTAAATAGGATTTTAAATCATTAATTTGATGTTAAAGTTATTTTAAAATATATATTGATGAATTTTCTTTATACGTGGTTTTTATGATATGTTAATTTTGTATATATCGAACTAAATGAGTAATGTAAATAACAAATATTATATTTTAAATATATTTTAAAAATAATTACATTTTTATTACTCCTAACTATTTCTTACTTTAATTAATACTATTATATATAACTATTTTGAATATTTTAGAGTATCTATTTTTACTATAAAAGCGTTAAAATATATTTTTGATGTCAAAATGCCTTAAAATGCATATATTAATAAGTATAGTAATAATTTTGAATACGAGTGTCTTTGTCATTATTGATATCTTTATAAAAATTCAATTTCTTTAATTAATATTTTTTTTTGATAAAATGTTAGTTTTGGAATATTAATAATATAGCACGTAATTTTCTTTATACGTATACTTGTTAAGTTAAGTCTATTTTATAAGTATTTAATTGATTTAGTAACTTATATAAAAGATTTGATGTTACATTCTTTTATTGTCATTTTAACTACTTTCATAGTATAATAATATTTTAATTTAATATTTTAAAACATATTACTTTAGTGGCAAATAAATAAATCAAAATAAGTATGTAATTAGTTGGTGTTGTAAATAAAATAAAATCTAACAAAATTAGTTCAAAGAGTTAGGTTAATAATAACTAATATGTTAAAAAAATAATTAAAATCAAATATAACCTAACCTAGTAAAGAAAATGTTCATTCACTTCTCAAAGCCGTTTCATTGCAAATGCAATGAGTAGAAAACGCAAACCCTTAGAAAAGAAATTGAAATTGAAATTAAATTGAAATTAAAGAGAAATTGCTATTTTGATTTTCTGCGGTTTTGTAAATCGAATTTGCATTTGCAATGGTGTCTATGATGGATCAATACGAGATCATGGAGCAGATCGGTCGCGGTGCGTTCGGTGCTGCGATTCTCGTTAACCATAAATCGGAGAAGAAGAAATATGTGTTGAAGAAAATTAGGCTTGCAAGGCAAATTGATCGGTGCCGAAAATCTGCTCATCAAGAGATGGCTCTTACTAGTCGAATTAAACATCCTTACATTGTAGAATTCAAGGAGGTTTGGGTTGAGAAGGGTTGTTATGTTTGCATTGTTACTGGATACTGTGAAGGTGGAGACGTGGCTGCATTGATGAAAAAAATCAAATGGTGTTTATTTTCCTGAGGAGAAACGTAAATGGGTTACTCAATTACTTTGGCAATAGAATACTTACATTCAAATTTTGTTTTACACCGTGACCTAAAGTGTTCTAACATATTTCTTACAAAGGATCAAAAAGTGTTTAAACATCTTTCTTACAAAGGATCAAGATATTCGACTGGGGGATTTTGGGCTTGCTAAAACACTAAAGGCTGGTGATTTGACTTCTTCGAATTCATTATTTCACACCGTTCTCTTTCACCGTAAGTCCGATTTGAGTGAAACCAACGCCAAAACGACCGTGTAAAAAGTGGCTATATTACCCATTGATTGGCTTTCTAATTTATGGTAATTTTCCTTGACCTAATTTCGAATTTAGTTTTTAAAGCATCTTCTCATGATTTATTTTGACGTTTACCCATAAACTGTTGAGTTAGATCAATAAGAGGATAAAGAGTCAAAGAACAAAGGTTGTTGCTCGTGGAATCATATTCGCGTGTGAAAACATCGAAATAAGGTAAGGGGTGAGAGAGCGTTTGAATTCATGAGTATAATATATTGTGAGATGAACGGGAAAACCGTATTTCCCAACGATTCATCCGGGGCTTGCTATGTATGGCAGTAGCCCTTTGAGTGATAAATTTATTAATGTGCAATTATGGAAATTGTAAGATTACAATATAGAATAGAAATATTTGTAGGGTGTTGATTGATTTAATTTATTTGAATGTGTGATATGGATATTATTGTGATATTGAGTTTCGAATTAAATTTATATATATGTGTGATTAGATGAGTTTATGTGATGTGATAATAAAATATGGATGTGTTTTGATAATTTTATGTATTGATGATGATGTACAATTAATAATTGTGATGTTATACATTTGTGATAAGTTTATGTGATAATGTTTGATGGATGATAGTGATGCTATAAATTTGTGATGAGTTTATGTGATGATGATGATAGTGATGTTCTAAACCGTGATGAGAATATTGAATTAACCCCATAGTTGATGAAATAATGGTGATTTTAATTTGTGTTTGAGATGCCGGTTTTAATGGAGTATCATATACCAACGAGGGGAGAAAATAAATATTGTGAATTTATGAAGTGGAGATTATTTTGTCATCATAATGGTAGGGCCTGACAAGCCTAGTGATTATGGGGAAGTACAACTAAATGAGCCTGATCGTGGCGGTCTGCTGTCAAGCCTTAAGGCAAGATTGTTAGACCTTGGAGGTATTCGGGTGGGGAGTTCCTAGGTGACTTGGAGGTAGCACTCTAAATGTCGGGAGCTACCATGCAATACACGTTTACCTCGACTATCACGTATATGAATCGTGTGTGGTGATAATTTCTGTTAGACAATTTGATGTTACATTGAAATCTATTGATTTTCCTTAAGTGATTTTGACATTTGAATGTGATATTTTGTTGATCGAATATTTGTGTTATGATACGGTCCTATTATGATTGTTTGCGTGTTCTTCTTGTATTATACTGTCATCATGATTTTGAAACTCACCTCCTTCGTTGTTTGTGTTTGACTGGCTGGGCCCTGCATTTGCGAAATAACAGCTATTACAAGTTAATGAGTCTTGAAGTTCAAGTTTGTATTTTAATTTGTATGTTAATGAGTCTTGTAGGTGATACAGGGAATAAGTGTTTTAATTTGTATTTTACTTATTTAATTTGAATTGAATTTTTGTATGAAAACCTTAGAAGTACTAGTAAGTTTTTAAAATTAAATCAAGTAATTATACTTAAATCAAGCTTATCGAGATTGCACTATTTTAATGGATAAAATAAGTTTAAAGTGTTTTTATTTTTATTTTTCAGAAATGTGATATCCTAAATTAAATATAAAGTTTTTATTTTCTTGGAAATATATTTTTATTTATCCGCTGCAAATTTTATATTAATATGATATAAATTATTAAATATATTATTTTGGGATTTAGGGTGTCACATTAGTGGTATCAGAGCAGGTCTGTCCAATCTGGCCGAGTGGGTTGAATATCGATTCTGGGTTACGAATGTCAGTCGTGTCAATTGTGTTTTCTTGTGTAATAATTACTTTCACTATGATGTTTTCCCGTTATATACTTGTAACAACCCGTTTTCTAGCACCAATAGTGTATTTTTTTTTTCAAAACAGATTCATAATAACAAAGAAATAAATAAGAAAATACTTTTGGATAAATATTTAAGTCGTACACAACGACAAATAAGTCAACAGAATTTACAAGTAGCGGTATAGTTTTTGAAATA
Source organism: Cicer judaicum (assembly GCA_037974835.1). Taxonomy (NCBI): domain Eukaryota; kingdom Viridiplantae; phylum Streptophyta; class Magnoliopsida; order Fabales; family Fabaceae; genus Cicer; species Cicer judaicum. Next base: position 217,497 of record JBBPBS010000378.1, read on the forward strand.
CGAATCCAAAGTATTTACATATCAAAAAGTGGTACATGGAACCCATCGAAATAAAATGCCAAGCTGACAATATTAGTATAGGTACAGTCTTCCAAATTAAAATAAACACATCCCAAAAGAAAGACATCTAGTCCCTATACGTCAACCTAATCTGATCATTCTACAAAAAATTATACATCACGAGTGATCTTCACGCGCCCCGCAAGATCCTCCTAACACAGCTCCAGTCAGGTGTGTCAAACTACATTCCCATCCACAGGGTACTAACCGGTAGGATGGTCCTGGTTCTCATATGAGGGAAAAGCCCAGATTTCCACAATAGTTGTAAAGGGTCACCAACCAAAATTAACAATTAACACAAAACATTTAAGTTTTTTAAATGCACAAAATAACCTTTCAACTTAGCATGCACCTTAAAAGCGTTTCCATATGCCAAACATTCATAAACAAAGTTGAAAAATGAAGTTTTTAACAAAACAACACTGTTGTATTCGAATACAGCATCTCTGTATTCGAATACAAGGTTGTTTCAACATTCAGCAGCAAAAACACCATGTTTGTATTCGAATACAACCTTCTGTATTCGACTACATAGTAAGTCAGTAGCAAAACAACATGTTTGTATTCGACTACAACAGTCTGTATTCGACTACACAGTAAGTCAGTGGCAAAAACAGCAGGTATGTATTCAAATACAACTTGTTGTATTCGAATACACATCAGACAGCAGCAGAAAAACAGCAAAATTCATCATTTTTCAGCTTTTCCAAGGGTTTCGAAATCAATCAACACTTACACACAAATCCAAACAATCCCACTTAACAATTATAGCGCAATCACGACGACATCTTGAGTTTCAAAATGGTTTTGCAATCAGTCACACTTACAAACAATTCCAAAACATCCACACTTGGCAATTATAACACAATCACCACGACAACTTAAGTTTCAAAAAGATTTTGTAATCAACCACACTTACACGCAATTCCAAAACATCCACACTTGGCAATTATAACACAATCACCATGGCGACTTGACTTCAAACACTCAATCATAATCTTAAATCAAACATGACTCGTGTGCCAAGCACCCTAATGCAATCTGTATATGCCAAAATGCATGGACTCAAAATTCCAAACCAAAACCCTCCTCGAAGAGTCGTAAATCATAATTGTACCTCCTATCACAGGCCGAAGTACAAAATTACCGAGGTGTTACGTATCACGGGTCAGCATGATTTACTAAAAACGTAAATTGTAAATGTACCGCCTATCACAGGCCGAAGTACTATTTACCGAGGTGCCACCTATCACAGGTCAGCATGATTTACCAAAAATGTGCAGCCTATCACAGACTTTACACGACACGACAATCCTCACAAGGATAAGATGAACCAAAAAATCACATGGAATCATCTCGTGGCCCATCTGATCACCACTATCACCATGGCCCATCCGGTCGCCACGTACTATTAAATACATAAGCATACTCTGACTCTATCAACGACAATCGTTAAGTAAATACATATATTTAAAGATTCCTCATTTTTAATACTCATTTAACTCTAACAATTTTCACGACAATCATTAAGTAAACAAAGATATTAAAATATTCCTCATTTTTAATACTCGTTTAACTCTAAAAAATTTGATGACAATCATTAGGTAAATACATATATTAAGAGATTCCCCATTCTTAATACTCATTTAACTCTAACAATTTATGTGTGTGTATATATATATATATTAATTAAACCAAATCAATATATAAATATCTAGATATTTTAGATATTTGTAGAATCATCATTTCCACATTACCTCCCGTCACTTCCCAAACCATTTTGATAAAAATATCTACTCTCGTCGAAACTCAATTGAAAGATAAATTTTCTGCAACTAGAGATATTTTTAACAAAATTGTTCGGTAGTAAATTCTTCGTAACGTAAATAAATTATTCTCTGTCAAATAATTTTAATCCAATTTCCTAAAGTATATTTTTGGCATTTAACTCACTAAATACCAAAAACTAGGCTAAAAGCCTAAGAACTTCAACACAAAATACCCTAAAATTGTATAATTTAGGATTTAAAACTAAGGGTCTTACAATACTTGTGTCAAGGGTTATATGCTTTTGTATTATTATACATATTTTTTAGATTACTAATTAACTGTTCATTATTTGCTTACTCTGATTGTGTTATGGATCCTAAATTCCTACCTAAGTGAGTAAATAAACCATGAAATTACTTGTTAAAATTTGAGTTAATTTTAACTATTGACAAGATTATGTTAGTACTTGTTGCTTATTGCTTGTCTACCGAACTATGATTTTTGCACTCTTGTTTTATATGAATAGTTGGAAGTAATAATTTTCATTTACCAACTGTATGTTTCAAGTTATTAATCTCATTCACACGTAATTTTAGTTATCAAATGTCATACCTCACTAGTTAGTTGTTTTAAAGTTTGACTTTCACCCTTAATCAATTTAAAATATTTTGTTTTGATATATATTTGTTTAAAGTGTTTGATATAATTAATTTATTGAAACATTGATTTCCGTAAAGATTATATATTTAAAACTTGAAGTATTGACTTTTACTCGGTACAAATTATTATTATTATTATTATTATTATTATGTTGAAACTCAATTTAGATATAAAAAGATGTTTCGTTCTAAACTTTGAGTTAGATAGGAAATATGTCTCTTACGTTTAAAATTTTAATTTTTACTAAATATTTATTATTTTTATTTTAGGTTGGCTTGTGTTAAAAAAATCAATTTTAAATCGTGAATGTCAACTTTAAATCACTTGAAAGTGTTGATGGATGTATCTAGATGAGTAGAATTTTGTTATTGGTTTTGAAAATAATTTAAAATGTTCGTCATGATTCAGATAGTATGAAATTCATATTATTAGCAATATTAATTCTTGAATATTAGAGGTTGGTTGAGCTTATAATTTTTTAAAAATGAAATTTTGGAGTTAAAGTTTACTTATTTTGTATGATGAAAATAACTTTTGTTTGAATTACTCTTGATTATTTTAAAGAAAATAAATTGAGTTAAATTTTATTTGATTTATAAAATAACAATAATTCTATGCTACTGATTTTATTTAATGTTTAAAACAGCTTAAAATTTACAGTATGTTTTACTATGTGTTGTTTTTTAAGAAAATTGAAAAGAGTTGTTGTTATCTTGGTTTAGGGTGTTGGTGTGAATATTGAATCGTGAGAGTGTTGGAATATTTATTTGAAAGATTTTCTGATTATGATATTATGTACTCATTAGAGTTTGACTCGATGTTAGAGTTTTAGAGTTTAAGAACTCTTCAATGTTTTGAATAGTACTAATGATAAAATGTCTACTAATTGAGAAAGAGAAGGAAAAAGAAGAAGAAAAAAAACAAAGTTTTTAAAAATCTTCTCAATAGTGAAGTTCTTTTTGGATTCTATAATTGATGTATTTTACAAGTAGATTTTTTTTATATGAATTAACATAACAAAATAGTATGCATTAGATTGGTATGTGTAGAGTGCATCATGTAGATTGATATGTGTAGAGTGCATCATGTAGATTGATATGTGTAGAGTGCATCATGTAAATTGGTATACTTGTAGAAACTAAAATTTATTATATCAATTCTTTTTATTAATTATAAAATTGCAATTTTTATTTGAGACTAAATTTTTAAGATTAGAACAAAACTCCAAAATCTTTAAAATGGATGATGTGTTATGTTTTGTACCAAATTTGTGACTTGATAATATAGCCACTTTTCACACGGTCGTTTTGGCGTTGGTTTCACTCAAATCGGACTTACGGTGAAGGAGAACGATGCAAAATAATGAATTCTACAAACGGAGAAGTCGAGTATTTTAGAGAAAAATTGGGGTTGTTAAAAATCTGAAAAATTATGTTTAATTGACGAGTTAAATGAATGAAATAACATACTCAAATATGGATGAAAACGGAGAAACTTTTACGGAAGAGTTATCGATCACCGGTGTCAAACGATAGGTTGTTGTTGTGTTTACTCTTTGGTTCTATGACTGCCCTTCCAACTCCCTTCCCTTCTTTTCTTTATTTTATTTTATTTTATTAACAATTAGGGTTCATAGAGTCAAACCCATTGGTCTCTTTATTTATATTTTACTATTATTATTTTTGTTTTGTTAAAATAAAACTAATAATTATTTAATCTCCTTTTTAATATTCCTCCAAACACCATTTAGTTTTCCAAACATTACTAATATTTTATAAATTAGAGTAATTAAAATAATCAATATAAAAAAAATATATTACTAATAATCAAAACTCTCACATTCAAAATAGTCTCTACAATTATACTTATTTCTCAAAATACTCACATTATAATAATACCATCATATTAGAAAATGGTCAAAATTATAAAATAAATAAATATAACATCGATATTTTATATTAATTACTAAATCATAATAAATATATATAAAATCAAAATACAATAACAAATATTTAAAAATAAACGAAATCAAACACAATATCAATTCTATATCAAGATAATTATTTATAAAAAAATAATTAAAAATAGAAAATAGTTATAAATAATTGAAATATAACTATCTGCATACTTAACATAAGTCAAACGCACATAAAAATATTACATTAATTGGGTACATGTATATACACGTAAAATCGCATAAAATCTTTTTCTTTAAAATATATATTACACTAAAATACTATTTTTTTTTTAAAATATATCAAATAACAAAATATAATATGTATTATTTATATCGCTCATGTAATATAACATGTATCAAACTAACACATCATAGAAAGCATTCATATAACGAAAATTAGCCACGAAATTTATCAACATATATTCTAAAATAATATTAGTCATCAAATTAATTATTTAAAATTCTATTTAATTAATAAAGTAGTTTATTTTAAAATTTGGGGTGTTATAAAGAGGAAGAATGAAGCTGAGAAATCCTTGTCTTTTCACCCACCAAGCCTTGGGTTCCTTTTCTTGAAGCCAAGGAAAACAAAGAAAGCAAAAAAAAAGAAGAAGAAGAAGAAAGGAGGAAGAAGAAGAACTGTCGTGAGGCAGTAGAGAGAGGAAGAAAAATGTTTCCTTTTCCTTTTCCTTTCTTCTATTTTCTTTTATTTCTATTTTCTTTCCTTTTCTTTCCTTTCTATTTCCTTTTCCTTTCCCTCCAAACATATATATATATATATATATATATATATATATATATATATATATATATATATATATATTATAACTTAAAAAATATCTAAAAATATCTAGATATTTATTAAAATTACCATTTCACCTATAACCTCTCCAAACCACTTTTTATTAAAAATATCTACTATCGTCCCAACTCAATTGATAGATAAATATTTCTGCAACCAGATATATTTATAACAAAGTTGTCCGATATTAATTTCTTTGTAACGTATTATTCTCCGACAAATAATTATAATTGGGGCTCCAAAAAAATTTTTGGCATTAAATTCATTAAAGGCCAAAAACTGGGCTAATAGCCTAAGAAATTGCACAAAAAATACCTTAAAATTGTATAATTTAGGATTTAAAAACTATGAGTCTTACATATTTATATTTTAATCCATTATAAGTATCACTTATTTTAGTTATTTATAAATATATTTTATTTTAATTATTTATTAGATAAATAATTATCTTGAGATCATAGTAATATTGTGTTTGATTTTCTTTATATTTATATATTTATTTTGGAATTGTGATTATATATATATATATTATGATTTAGTAATTAACATAAAATATTATTTTTATATTTGTTTTTTTTATAATTTTGATTATTCTCTAATGATAGTATTGTTATAACGTGAGTATTTTGAAAAATAAGTATAATTATAGTGATTAATTTGAATATGAGAGTTTGGGTTGTTAATAATATGTATTTTTTTAAAAGGTTAAATATTTTTAATTATTCTAATTCTTCATATATTAGTTATGAAATATTAGTAATGTTTTCAAAATTATTTAATGTTTGGAAGAGTATTAAAAATGAGATTAAGTAACAATTGATTTTGTTTTAGCACAATAAAAATAATAAAAGTAAAACATAAAATAAATAAGGGGACTAATGAGTTTGACCAATTAATGTTAACCCTAATTATGTTGATAAAAGAAAAATAAAACAAAAAAATAGAGTTTCAGTAGCCGCATAAACAAGAGAAAACACATCGATGATCGATAAACTGTTTCAAAAAATTTTCTCCATTTTCGTCCAAATTTGAGTATGTTGTTTCATTCATTTAACTAGTTAATTAAACACAATTTTCTAGATTTTTAACAACCCTAATTTCTCTGTAAAATAAACGATTTATCTGTTTGTAGAATTCGTTATTTTGCACTGTTCTTCTTCACCGTAAGCCAGATTTGAGTGAAACCAACGCCAAAATGACCGTGTGAAAAGTTGTTATCTTATCCATTGATTGGAATTTTCATTTTTGGTAATTTTCCTTGACTAAATTTCAAATTTATTTTTTAGAGTATCGTCTCATAATTTATTTTCACGTTTATCCATAAATTTATATATATATGTGTGATTAGATAAATTTAAGTGATGTGAAAACAAAAGATGGATGTGTTGTGATAATTTTATGTGATGATCATGATGTATGATCAATAATTGTGATGTTATAAATATGTGATAACTTTATGTGATGATGTTTGATTGATATTAGTGATGCAATAAATTTGTGATAAGTTTATGTGACGATGATGTTGTATGATTAATGATAGTGTTGTTATAAACTTTGATGAGAATATTGAAGTAATACCATAGTTGATGAAATAATTTTGATTTCAATTTGTGTTGGAGATGACGGTTTAAATAGAGTATCATATGTCAATGAGGGGAGAAAATAAATATTGAGAATTTGTGAAGTGGAGATTACTTTATCATCATATAGGTAGGGCCTGACAAGCCTAGTGATTCTGAGGAAGTACAATTGAATGAGCCTGATTGTGGTAGTTTGCTGTGGAGCCTTAAGGTAACATTGTTAGACCTTGGAGGTATATCGGTGGGGAATTCCTAGGTGACTTGGAGGTAGCACTCTAAATGCTGGGAGCTATCATGTAGCACATGTTTACCTCGATTGTCACGTATATGTGTCTCGGGTTGAGATGAGGGGACCTATGAGGACATTTGAAAATTTCGCCCACCAGAATGGTAGCATAGTATTAACCCTCCTAACAAAGTACTTTAGAGCTAGAATTGTACCACGTTGTGAAGTAGAATATAAGCTCATGCGTTGCATTTCATTTTCTTATGATTGTTTTGTTGAGATTAATAGGTATCATGTGTGATAATAATTTCTCTTAGAAGATTTGATGTTATAGTGAAATGCATTGATTTTACTTGAGTGGTTTTAACTTTATAATGTGTTGATTATCCTTGAAGAATGTATGTGTTATGATATAGTGTATTAGGATTGTTTGCGTGTTCTTCTTACTCATATTATACTATTAACATGATTTTCAAAACTATCCTCCTTTGTTGTTTGTGTTTGACTGGCTTGGCCCTGCATTCGCGAAATCGACTTATTACATGTTAATGAGTCTTGAAGTTCAAGTTTGGGAAAAACCCCGCTCAGATAGGTGATACCGGTAATTTAGAGTTATAATTTATATTTTAGTTATGTAATTACAAATGACTCATTATATGAAAACCTTAGTACTAGTAAGTTTTTGGAATTAAAATAAGAATTTATAGTTAAATCAAGTTCATTGAGTTTAAATTGTTTTATTAGAGTAATAAAGTTTGAATTGTTCCATGTGTATTTTGAGAAATGTGATATCCTAAATTAGTTACAAAAGTTTTTATTTCCTTGTAAATATATTTTCTTTATCCACTGTGAATATTACTAAAAAAAATTAGTATAAATTATTATATATGTGATTTTGGGTTAAGAATATCACAACCGACAAAATCACGACCGAGACAACGATGGGTGTACAGAGCTATGATTATGATTGGCTTGTTGGAGAAATTGGAAAGGAAGGTTTGGTGCGGTAGTAATAACTTTGCTTTTAGCTATCTCTATATATATGTGTGTGTGGGAATGTTGGCCAACTAGATTAGCTAGGGTAATAGTGCCTCGGATAAAAAGGTACCGCAAAAGGTGGTGTTTTTAGTTTCTTTTACTTATTTGTTTATTATTATTATTATTATTATTATTATTATATTTATTTGATTTTAAGGAAGAATAAACAAAAATATTTTTATTATTAATAGTTTAGATAAATTTTAAAGTAACACGAAAAATTATCAAATATATCAAACACATATAATAATAATAATAATAATAATAATAATATTAATAATAATAATAAATTATTATTGTATTACTAAAGTATAATAATAATAATAATAATAATAATAATAAATTGGGTGTTACAACATCAACACTTTATATTAATTATTAAATCATAATAAATATATATAAAATCACTATCATAGTAAATATATAAAAATAAAGGAAATCAAACACAATATCACTATTATCCCAAAATATTTATTTATAAAATAAATAATAAGTAACAAAAAATAGTTATAAATAATTAAAATATAATTATGTTCACACTTAACATTAATCAAATGTATTGTAAAATATCACATTAATTGTGTACACGCATATACGCGTAAAATTACCAAAAAATCTTATTCTTTAAAATATTACATTATAATGGTCTTCATTTGAATGAAAAGAAACTGATAAAAAGAATTAATGGTAATAAGAATCAGTATAATTGTTGCTAATTAAATGAAAAGAAACCGAAAAGAAACAGATTAATAGTAATCAATTGACAGTTATTCTCTTTTCATTTGTGATCTACACACAAAAAGTCTATAAATAGTTGATAGCAAGAGTAGAAATGGGGAGGATAATTCGAAGCAAAATTCAGAATAGAATTTGAGAGTAGAGAAAAAAAAAGAGAGATTGATATGAAAAAGAGGAGAAGAGAATCAGATCTTCAAAAAATCGGTCTAGAAAAAAACAATTAAGCAAAAAGGTATCAATTTCATATTGTTTTCTCTAATTTTCTACTTATTAGTCTTTGTATTGTATCCTTTTAAAATATATATATTTTTTTCTTTATATTATTTTTCCGTTTATAAAAAAAATAAACTCATACGTTAAGCTTTTATTTTTTTTGAAAGTCATTTATTCCTAAAATTGTTTTCTTTGCAACACAAAATAATAAAAATATAACTAACTGATGTTTATAGACCAAGAAAACAAATTTCACCCTATTGTAATATAATAGAAAATTTATATTACATCTTTATTAAATAACTAAAAAAATCATAACAACAAATAAATGGTTTTTCCCTTAGGAATTGAATTAAATGGTCGCTGCTGCTGAATGAAATTCATAACTTTATATTTAATTTAGGATATCACGTTTCTAAAAAATAAAAATAAAAACACTTTAAACTTATTTTATTCATTAACGTAGTGCAATCTTGATAAACTTGATTTAAGTATAATTACTTGATTTAATTCTAAAAACTTACTAGTACTTTTAAGGTTTTCATACAAAAATTCGATTCAAATTAAATAAGTAAAACACAAATTAAAACCCTTATTCCCGGTATCACCTATCAGAGCGGGGTTTCTCCCAAACATGAACTTCAAGACTCATTAACCTATAATACAAGTAAGAAGAACACGCAAACAATCATAATAGGATCGTATCTTACAAAAATATTCATTCAAGAAAATATTACATTCAAAGGTCAAAATCACTCAAGGAAAATCAATAGATTTCAGTGTAACATCAAATTATCTAAGAGAAATTATCACCACGCACGATACCTATTAATAACAAGAAAACAATTACAATAAAATGCAATGCTATGCATGAGCTTAGACTCTACTTCACAATTTGGTACCATTCTAACTCTGAAGTACTTGGTTAGGAGACTTGATACTATGCCACCATCCCGGTGGACGGACAATTCAAATTGGCTCTGTCCTCATAGATCCCCTCATCTTAACCTAAGACACATATAGGTCATAGTCGAGGTAAATGTTCATCCAATGACACAAACATACCTATTGGATGCACAAGATTTGTTAAAAACCCTAATTAGACAAGAATAAGCCTAGGGAGGGCGAAAATGACCTAAATGTTCATCCAATGAGACAAATGAACTAATTGGATGCACAAGATTGGTATTGATGGTAATTGTGACCTCCGTTTTACAGAAAAATATGCAGAATGATTTCTATTCTAACAATATGCGCAACAGTTTAATAAATTGTAAATTTACTAAACACAAAATTACAGAAGGTCCCTAATAATCAATTCTAATGAATATCAAACAATATCAATTATTGATTATATGGAGAAATGCATCAGAGACAATTGTTACTCAAGATATTGATTTTCATGCAATCATGCCAAGGCAATTAATCATGCAAAGACACTTATCACAAATTCTTTATCATGCATTCAATCAATATCAAAAACACAATAATTGCAGAAATTTAAACGACATAAGGGAAAGAAAAGTGTACACAGATATTTATACGGGTTCAGCCGCCTGGTGACGGCTTACATCCAGTCCTAAGATCGAACCTGATCTAAGCCTTTCCAATAGAACTTCTTAGAATCAGTTTACAGATTTTACACAGCGCCTCGCCTCAATCTTAAACTATTCTCCCTGTTCTATGTTTCCCTTCCCTAAATTCCCGAGTTTAAATCCAATAAACTCTACCAAGAATCCAATCAAGTGTCTTCTTGTTGACAACCCTCAACCTCGAAGAACACCACCAGTAGTAACTGGATTTTCTCAAAGTAATTTGGTTACAGAAATTGAATTACAGAAATTGAAACAGATCAATTTTACAAAGTTCTTGATCTTCCTTCTTCTAAAAGCAATCTTTCTCAATTCAGTCTTTTTCAATCCTTTTTTATCACAAATGTAGATTGTTCAACGCTGAAAAAGATGTTCAAAGTAATATCAGTTGAGAAAGAGTTAGTGATATATTGTGTATGTTATGAAGTTGTGTTATCAAAGTGTTATTCACGAGTTATGAGAAGAAGAGTTATAAAAGTGTTATTCACATGAATCGATTTGTCCAATCAATTCATTAAAGTTATAAAGCATACTAATCAATTTATCCAATCGATTTCGTGAATCTTGTTTTTCTTGAATCTTGAAACAGCATACACTAATCGATTATTTTAAATGAGTTCTTCAGACTTGGATGAATGTTCATATTTGAATCGATGTGCATAATCGACTTGGATTTTTTTTTTCCAACAACGAGATCAAAACAAGCGATGTACTCAATCGATTCAAACATTTACATAGTCCTTAAGTCATATCTGTTTGTAAAACTTTTTGTACCAATCGCTTTAGTCAATCGATTTCACTGGTTCCAGGGACCCAATGATTTTCATAAATCGATTTGCCTAACCGATTTAACAAGTTACAGAGAGTTGGTTTTAATCAACGTAATCGATGTGTCTAATCGACTATGGACTTAAGTCTGAAGCACATTACATCATTTGGTTCATTCAATCCATTTACCAAGTCGATTGATGCCAAACTTATTTCAAAAGAAGTATGTTAGTGGATTGTGCTAATCGATTTGCGTATGTCCCAGACCAATTTCATTTTAAACTAATTTTGTTAAATCGATTTGTCTGATCGATTTACTAATCATTGGTTTGGCTCTGTGACATTCAAAATCGATTGTGACAATCGATATAGACAAACAAAAAATAAAGTTGTTATTGGATCAATCGATTAGCTTGCAAGGCATGCCACTGACTTGCACATTTTAATTTCAGTAAATGTACTAATCGATTTGTCTAATCGATGTAAGCAATCAGTTCAGTCTTGGTGAATTAAATAATCGATTTGCCTAATCGATTTAAGGCTAACTGGCTCTCTGACTTGCACAATTTATCTTCTAATAAATGTACCAATTGATTCACCTAATCGATTGATAGCATACTTGATTTTCAGAAAATGTGAAAATCGATTTTGCCAATCGATTGCTTAATCCTAGACTGCATAATTTCATTCAACCCTGTTACAGAATCGATTTTACTAATCAATTTGTTTATGAATCTTCAAGCTTTTGTTGATTTCTCGAGTTCCAAGTAATTGTCTCAAGTTTGTAGGGTTGAGTTGTTGTTCCTGAAATTTTTCTCAGTTCACAATGTCAGATTCATTTCATGATGTATGTTTGTCAATAACATCAAAAACGAAAATATGTCTAACAATCTCCCCCTTTTTGATTTATGTGACAAACATGCAATTTGAACTTGAGAAATGTTTCAAAGGAATACATTGTACTAACCACAGTCTAGTGAAGCTCCCCCTAAATATGAGTATCCATGCTTTTCATATAGTGAAATAAGGGTTAGAGCTAAAACAACCGAAATCGTATTAGAGAAATTTGCAAGTAATTACATATCAGAGTAATCAGAATGCTAGTATCAGAACATACTATCAAGCTTAATAAGTATCATAGCATAAGTATAGCATAATCATCAGAGTATAAGCATAGCATAAGTATCACCGCATACTGAGTTAGTACAAGTTACAAGTTAAATTTATCTCCCCCTTTGTGAGTTAAGTCAAAAAGAGGTAAAGGAGAGAAAACTCAAAACTATGCTCCCCCTTAGTTGGTAGAAAAACTCAAAATTGCTAAACAAGTAAACTGGAACAGATTAGTAACAGGAGCAATTTGTGAAACAAATTGTATCACAGTAATGAACAGAAACAGATTATGGCACGTACTAAAGATCATCAAGATGAAATGCAACAAACAATATGATCATAAGCTCAACTTTTTATATTCATTCAGCAGTAAGATACATTCAACTAAAACATTACATAGAAAGGGCAGAACAAAAAGCAAAACAGCTAAGAAAACTGAAATCCTAAACATCTAGAGTGTGCTGGCCCTGATTATTATCTAGGGAAGAGGCTGAGACCGCTGTATTACCCTCAGCATGTGTCTCTTCAACATGAGTTTCATCATCATCTAAGTGTGTCGGAGTTGGTTCTTCAGTTGCTTGTCTTCCAATCTTAGCAACATCACTAAAAGACAACTTAATGCCCAGATGTTCCTGGATTGCTGCCACATCCTGTGCAACCAGTCTCAAGTCGAATTGAAGCTTCTGCATTGCAGCCTCCATTCTGGTGTTGTGAGCTGCCTGCGCTGCCATTAATTCAAGCATTTTGGCAAGCACTTCAGAACCGGATGTAACAGACTCAGCAGCTGGTGGTCCAGGACTTTGCTGGGTTTGTTCAGCACTGGCTTGAGGTCGCTTCCAAACGCTGTCCACTATGTGCAGCTGCATTTGGTTCACGATGGATTCACCAAATGTTAGAATGGTCTTGGACTTTTCTTCACCCTTGAATGATACCTTGAAGTGTGAGAGAATTTTTGTGATCAACTGTGGATACGGAAGTACCAGCTTTCCTTGCGCTGCTTCCAACATGTGTCGAAGGACGATCCATGCCCAGCTCATCTTTAGCTCTTTGCATAGACCCCACAGTAGCATGATGTCCAACCGTTCGACAACTGCATGATTTCCGGAACACGGGACAAGCATTCGGGTTAGCGCGTACATAAGCATTCGTTGATGAACCTTCATCTGGCCGATTGGAAGTGAAACATATTCCACAAACCCTTCAACCATTAGGTCCTGCACACCTGTTTGCCGCTCCAGGGGCGCTTCCCATCCTTCGTCAGCAGCGTCAGCTTCGGAGTTGCCATCAACTGAGTTTCCATGGTAAGGTAGTCCCGACAAATTCGAGAACTCCTCAAAGGACATGAAATATTTTCTTCCCTTTCACCATTGCTTTGAAGCTTGTAACCGTTATCTAGAAAGTAGCGTAGAAAGCTCGAATCAAGTTGGGATAAGACTCAAGCGAGCAGGAAAGGAAATCCTTCAATCCTTGAAACCGAAGATGGTTTTGAAAGGTAAAACCATTACTGTCGAAGTAGTTGAAGTCCAGTTCACGAGCGTCGTGAATTTTTCGCTTGACGAACGCTGGAGGAAGTTTAAATTCCTCAGCTTGTTTGTTTTGAGGAGCTGGAGTTTTCTGTTGTGGTGTAGCCTTCTTCTGAGGTGTTGTCTTCTTCTAAGGTGTTGAAGAAGCATCATTTTTCTTCTTCTTCTTTTGTGATATCTCTTTCATCGCATCAGCTAACAGTTTCTTAGTTGGGGGTTCTTTCCTCTTCTTAGATTTTCCTTGCTCTATTGCAGTACCTTTGCCTTTATCTTTTGCTGCAATTTTATGGGTAGGAATTGGAACCCGTTTGGACAGAGTGGGTGGACGAGATGGATTTCTTCCACTTGAAGAAGATGAAGTAGATGGAGTAGAAGGAGATGTTATCTTTACTCTTGCCATTTTAGGTTGATTAGAGAGTGAATCTGAGGTAGTATCAGTAAAATGGGAGTTGGTATGGATCAAAACAGAGAGAAAAACAGAGGTTTGCAGAGGTTTAGATGTTGGAATGATGAAGGAATCGATGTTAGGGTTCGATTGCAACTGTTTCTTTTATACTGCTGGGTATGTACATCGATTAGTCAAATCGACGTAGTTACCGTTGTTGGGGCAGATGAAAAGACAGGTGTGTAACGGTAAAAAAAAACATAACGGTAACAAAGGCAGTCGATTATCCTAATCGATTTCCATAGTTACCTAATCGATTGCTACAATCGATTTCGTATTAGTTCAGAAACTTCAAATAACAGTTTAGACAGACACCCATCTCAGCATCGATTTCCCAAATCGATTCTTTAAATGAAAATCTTAATCCAAATCTAACAATCGATTTCCCAAATCGATTTCGAGCTTGTTCAGAAATCTGTCATATCAGTCCAGAAAGTAACTTGTATCAGCATCGATTATCCAAATCGATTCTTTTGAATGAAGATTTCAAACATATTTGACGCAATCGATTTTCCAAATCGATTATGAGTGTCTAATTTTGAGAAAATAGACATATTATGGGTCAAATCGACATGGGCAATCGATTATATAAAGACATTTACCTGTGTAGCCACAAGATAATTGATGTAGCTAGTCGATTAGTGACATAACTCATATCTCACTAGGATCTATGATGCCTAGTTTCATCCTAATGTAATGGAAGCTGTCCTTTGGCAATGCTTTGGTTCTAATGGTTCAGATTCTACAATATCATCCAAAGATGCATCAACTATAGAAGGAGTATTGTTCAATTTTTCTTTAAAAAATTCATCAAACTTTACATGAACTGACTCTTCTATGGTCTTTGTTCTTTTGCATCAACTGTAGATTCAGTTTATCCTTCCTACTAGAGAATTTCAATAAATCAGACTTCAATAATGCAACAGAATTCTCAAGATCAATGCATTTGGCAGATTTATCATGTGAGTCCATTTTTAATTGTTCACATAAGTCCTCAATCTTCCTATAATCAGTTTTCATTTGATCATGCAACATGCACTGTTGTTCAAGCATTTCCTTAGTGCTAACTAACTGCTTAACAGATTTAACATATTCAACATATTCAACATGTAGTTCGTTAAATGCATCTTACAGCTCATCAAAAGAAGGATTATATTGAGAACTTACCTCACTTTCTGATTCAGAATCCGTGTTAGCCATGAGGCACAGATTTGCTTCTTCAGTTTCGGAAGATGTGGAGGATTCTTCATTGTCATTCCATGCAATATATGCTTTTCTGTTTTTCTGAGCTGGTTCCTTGCCTTTAGTTTTGGAATTTCTGTTTTTGTTCTGCAGCTTGTAACAATCAGCCTTTATATGACCAGTTTTTCCACACTCATAGCATGTGATTGTCTTACTGTCATTGTTCTTCGAACTGGATTGTTTTCTGGATTTACTGTCTTTCTTTTTCAGAAATTTCTTAAACTTCTTGACAAGTAACCCAAGTTCAGGTTCCTCATCATCCTCACTGCTTGATTCATCTGAGCTGCTCTCATGTTCAGATCTAGACTGATGTGTTTGGGCTTTCAACGACAATCCTTTTCATTTTCTGTCAACTTGCTCAGCTTCATTGAGTCTATGTAGTTCCATTTCATGCTCCCTCAGTTTTCCAAACAAAGTAGCTATTGTCATGTTTCCTAGGCGCTTTGATTCAACAATGGCAGTGATTTTTGGTTACCATTCCCTGGTCAGACACCTCATCACCTTGCCAATTTGCTGATCATTATCAATCTCCTTGCCTAACGCATTTAGGTTGTTTACTATGTGCGTAAACCGGGTCTGCATGTCGTTTACTGATTCTTCTTTCTTCATGCTAAACAATTTGTACTCGTGCATGAGAGTATTTATCCGAGCTCTCTTTACGTCTGTGGTTCCTTCATGCGTCTGCTGAAGTGTGTCCCACATTTGTGTTTGCTGTCTTGCAATTCGAGACTTTGAAGAATTCATCATGACTCAAGGCGGCAGTTATAATGTTCTTGTCTTTGGCGTTGTACCCAACTTTCTTTTTGTCATCCTCAGACCGGTCACTTTTAGGCTTTAGGATTGCTGAATCACCAGTACCTGCTATGGTTGGCACAAAAGGTCCATTCTCTACAGCATCTAAAATATCAATACCACTAGCTTCAAGAAAAATTAGCATGCGTTGTTTCCAATACATGTATGCGGCCCCGTTAAAGGCAGGGGGCCTAGCTAACGGCGCACCTTCTCCTAGGAAATCAGAGGTTATGATCTTTTGATGAGAATTACTCTAACAAAAGTAGGCTCTTGATGCAAACTAATGGTAATTGTGACCTCAGTTTTACAGAAAAATATGCAGAATGATTTCTATTCTAACAATATGCGCAACAGTTTAATAAATTGTAAATTTACTAAACACAAAATTATGGAAGGTCCCTAATAATCAATTCTAATGAATATCAAACAATATCAATTATTGATTATATGGAGAAATGCATCAGAGACAATTGTTACTCAAGATATTGATTTTCATGCAATCATGCCAAGACAATTAATCATGCAAAGACACTTATCACAGATTTTTTGTCATGCATTCAATGAATATCAAAAACACAATATTTGCAGAAATTTAAACGAGATAAGGGAAAGAAAAGTGTACACAAATATTTATACTGGTTCAGCCGCCTCGTGACGGCTTACATCCAGTCCAAAGATCGAACCTGATCTTAGCCTTTCCAATAGAACTTCTTAGAATCGGTTTAAAGATTTTACACAGCGCCTCGCCTCAATCTTAAACTATTCTCCCTGTTATATCTTTCCCTTCCCTGAATTCCCGAGTTTATATCCCATTAACTCTACCAAGAATCCAGTCAAGTGTCTTCTTGTTGACAGCCCTCAACCTCGAAGAACACCACCAGTAGTAACTGGATTTTCTCAAAGTAATTTGGTTACATAAATTGAATTACAGAAATTGAAACAGATCAATTTTACAAAGTTCTTGATCTTCCTTCTTCTCAAAGCAATCTTTCTCAATTCAGTCTTTTTCAATCCTTTTTGATCACAAATGTAGATTGTTCAAGGCTGAAAAAGATGTTCAAAGTAATATCAGTTGAGAAAGAGTTAGTGGTATATTGTGTATGTTATGAAGTTGTGTTATCAGAGTGTTATTCACGAGTTATGAGAAGAAGAGTGTGAATGCGGTTTATATAGTTTCAGGAAAAAGAACACATGAATCGATTTGTCCAATCAATTCATTAAAGTTATAAAGCATACTAATCGATTTATCCAATCGATTTCGTGAATCTTGTTTTTCTTGAATCTTGAAACTGCATACACTAATCGATTTAACTAATCGATTATTTTAAATGAGTTCTTCAGACTTGGATGAATGTTCATATTTGAATCGATGTGCATAATCGACTTGGGGTGTTTTGTTCCAATAACGAGATCAGAACAAGCGATGTACTCAATCGATTCAAACATTTACATAGTCCTTAAGTCATCTCTGTTTCTAAAACTTTTTGTACCAATCGCTTTAGTCAATTGATTTAACTGGTTCCAGGGACCCAGTGATTTTCATAAATCGATTTGCCTAACCGATTTAACAAGTTATAGAGAGTTGGTTTAAATCAACCTAATCGATGTGTCTAATCGACTATGGACTTAAGTCTGAAGCACATTACATCATTTGGTTCATTCAATCCCTTTACCAAGTCGATTGATGCCAAACTTATTTCAAAAGAAGTATGTTAGTGGATTGTGCTAATCGATTTGGGTATGTCCCAGACCAATTTCATTTTAAACTAATTTTGTTAAATCGATTTGTCTGATCGATTTACTAATCATTGGTTTGGCTCTGTGACATTCAAAATCGATTGTGACAATCGATATAGACAAACAAAAAATAAAGTTGTGATTGGACCAATCAATTTGCCAAATCGATTAGCTTGGAAGTCATGTCACTGACTTGCACATTTTAATTTCTGTAAATGCACCAATCGATTTGTCTAATCGATGTAAGCAATCAGTTCAGTCTTGGTGAATTAAACAATCGATTTGCCTAATCGATTTAAGGCTATTTGGCTCTCTGACTTGCACAATTTATCTTCTAATAAATGTACCAATCGATTCACCTAATCGATTGATAGCATACTTGATTTTCAGAAAATGTGCAAATCGATTTTGCCAATCGATTGCTTAATCCCAGCCTGCATTATTTCATTCAACCCTGTTACAGAATCGATTTTACTAATCGATTTGCATATGAATCTTCAAGCTTTTGTTGATTTCTTGAGTTCCAAGTAATTGTCTCAAGTTTGTAGGGTTGAGTTCTTATTCCTGAAATTTTTCTCAGTTTACAATGTCAGATTTATTTCATGATCTATGTTTGTCAATAATATCAACAACGAACATATGTCTAACAGGTTAAAAACCCTAATTAGACAAGAATAAGCCTAGGGAGGACGAAAATAACCTACATGTTCATCCAATGACACAAACGCACCTATTAGATGCACAAGATTGGTTAAAAACCTTAATTGGACAAGAATTAGACTAGGGATGAAGAAAATGACCTAAATTATCATATAATAATACAAACATACCTATTGGATGCAAAAGATTGGTTAAAAACCCTAATTAGACAAGAATTAGAATAAGGAGGACGAAAAAGACCTAAATTTTCACCCAATGACACTAACGAACTTATTGGATGCACAAGATTGGTTAAAAACCCTAATTGGACAAGAATAAGCCTAGGGAGAACGAAAATGACCTAAATGTTCATCCAATGACAAAAAACACCTATTGGATGCACAAGATTGGCTAAAAACCCTAATTCGACAAGAATAAGCATAGGGAGGAAGAAAATAACCTAAATATTAATCCAATGACACAAATGAACTTATTGGATGCACAAGATTTGTTAAAAACCCTAATTGGACAAGAATAAGCCTAGGGAGGGCAAATATGACCTAAATGTTCATCCGATGAGACAAATGAACTATTTGGATGCACTAGATTGGTTAAAAACCCGAATTGGACAAGAATAAGACTAGGGAGGACGAAAATGACAAAAAATTTCGTCTAATGAGATAAATACACCCATTGGATGCACAAGATTGGTTAAAAACCCCAATTGGACAAGAATTAGACTAGGGAGGACGAAAAAAACCTAAATTTTCATCCAATGGCACAAACAAACTCATTTGATGCACAAGATTGGTTAAAAACCCAAATTGGACAAGAATAAGCCTAGGGAGGACGAAAATGACCTAAATGTCCATACAATGACAACAACACACCTATTGAATGCACAAGATTGGATAAAATTCCTAATTGGACAAGATTAAGGGTAGGGACGACAAAAATGACCTAAATGTTCATCCAACGAGAGAAACGAACTTATTGGATGCACAAGATTGGTTAAAAACCCTAATCGGACAAGCATAACCCTATGCAGGACAAAAATGACCTAAATGCTCATCCAACGACACAAACACACCTATTGGATGCTCAAGGTTGGTTAAGAACCCTAATTGGGCAAAAAGAAGCCTAGGGAAGGCGAAAATGACCTAAATGTTCATCCATGACACAAATAAGTAATTGGATGCACAAGATTGTTTAAAAACCCTAATTGGACAAGAATAAGCCTTTGGAGGACGAAAACAACCTAAGTGTGCATCAAATGACACAAAAATCACCTATTTGGTGCACAAGATTGGTTAAAAATCCTAATTGGACAAGACTTAGCCTAGGGAGGACGAAAATGACCAAAACTTTCATCTGATGAGACAAACACACCTATTGTATGCACAAGATTGGTTAAAAACCCTAATTGGACAAGGATTAACCTAGGGAGGACGAAAATGACCTAAATAATTATGCAATGACACAAATGAACTAATTGGATGTACAAGATTGATTAAAAACCCTAACTGGACAAGAATAAGCCTGGGGAGGATGAAAATAACCTTAATGTTCATCCAATGAAACAAACACACCAATTGGATGCACTAGATTCGATAAAAACCTTTATTAGACAAGAATTAGACTAAATGTTCATCCAATGACATAAACACACCTATTGGATGCACAAGATTGAATAAAAACCCTTATTAGACAAGTTTAAGCATAGGGAGGACGAAGATGACATAAATGAACTAATTGGATGCACAAGATTAGTTTAAAACCCTAATCGGACAAAAATAAGCCTAGGGTGGACGAAAATGACCTAAATGTTCACCAAGTGACACAAAAACACCTATTGGATGCACAAGATTGGTTAAAAACCCTAATTCGACTAGAATAAGCCTTAGAAGGAAGCAAATAACCTAAATATTCATCCAATGACACAAATGAACTTGTTGGATGCACAAGATTGGTTAGAAACCCTAATTGGACAAGAAGAAGCCTAGGAAGGGCGAAAATGACTTAAATGTTCATCCAATGAGACAAATGATCTAATTGGATGCACAAGATTGGTTAAAAACCCAAATTGGACAAGAATTAGCCTACAGAGGACGAAAATGACCTAAATGTTCATCCAATGACACAAACACACATATTGGATGCACAAGATTGACTAAACACCCTTATTGGACAAGTTTAAGAATAGAGAGGACGAAGATGACATAAATGTTTAGCCAATGACACAAATGAACTAATTGGATGCACAATATTGGTTTAAAACCCTAATTGGATAAGAGTAAGCCTAGGGAGGACGAAAATTTCCTAAATTTTCATCAAGTGACACAAAAACACCTATTGGATGCACAAGATTGGTTAAAAACCCTAATTCGACTAGAATAAGCGTAGGAAGGAAGGAAACAACCTAAATATTCATCCATTGACACAAACGAACTTGTTGGATGCACAAGATTGGTTAGAAACCCTAATTGGACAAGAAGAAGCCTAGGGAGGGCGAAAATGACTTAAATGTTCATCCAATGAGACTAATGAACTAATTGGATGCACAAGATTGGTTAAAAACCCTAATTGGACAATTATAAGCCTGGGGAGGACGAAAATATCTAAATGTTCATCCAACGACACAAAAACACCTATTGGATGCACAAGATCGGTTAAAAACCCTAATTGGACAAGAATAAGCCTACGGACGGCGAAAATGGCCTAAATGTTCATCAATTGACAAAAATGAACTAATTGGATGCACAAGATTGATTAAAAACCCTAATTGGACAAGAATAAGCCTGTGGAGGACGAAAATAACCTAAATGTTCATCCAATGACACAAACACACCTATTTGATGCACAAGATTTGATAAAAACCCTAATTAGACAAGAATTAGACTAGGGAGGACGAAAAAGACCTTAATTTTCATCCAATGACACAAACGAACTTATTGGATGCACAAGATTGGTTAAAAACCCTAATTGGACAAGAATAAGCCTAGGGAGTACGAAAATGACCTAAATGTTCATCCAATGACACAAACTCCTATTGGATGCACAAGATTCGTTAAAACCCCTAATTAGAAAAGAATTAGACTAGCGAGGATGAAGAAAATGACCTAAATGTTCATCCAATGAGACAAATGAACTAATTGGATGCCCAAGATTGGTTAAAAACCCTAATTGGAAAAGAATTAGCCTAGTGATGACGAAAATGACCTAAATGTTCATCCAATGACACAAGATTGGTTAAAAACTCTATTGTATGCACACCTATTGGATGCA
This sequence comes from Cicer judaicum, assembly GCA_037974835.1. NCBI lineage: Eukaryota > Viridiplantae > Streptophyta > Magnoliopsida > Fabales > Fabaceae > Cicer > Cicer judaicum. The sequence continues at coordinate 239,674 of JBBPBS010000378.1, forward strand.
CAAGATTGGTTAAAAACTCTAATTGGACAACAATTAGCCTAGTGAGGAAGAAAATGATCTAAATGTTCATCCATTGACACAAACAAACCTATTGGATGCACAAGATTGGTTAAAAATGCTAATTGGAAAAGAATAAGCCTAGGAAGGACGAAAATGACCTAAATGTTGATCCAATAACATAAACACACCTATTGGATGCACAAGATTGGTTAAAAACCCTTATTGGACAAGTTTAAGCATAGGGAGGACGAAGATGACATAAATGTTAATCCAATGACACAAATGAACTTGTTGGATGCACAACATTGGTTTAAATCCCTAATTGGACAAAAATAAGCCTAGGGAGGATGAAAATGACCTAAATGTTCATCCAGTGACACAAAATCCACTATTGGGTGCACAAGATTGGTTAAGAACCCTAATTCGATTAGAATACGCCTAGGAAGGATGGAAATAACCTAAATATGAATCCAATGACACAAACGAACTTGTTGGATGCACAAGATTGGTTAGAAACCCTAATTGGACAAGAAGAAGCCTAGGAAGGCAAAAATGACTTAAATGTTTATCCAATGAGACTAATGAACTAATTGGATGCACAAGATTGGTTAAAAACCCTAATTGGAGAAGAATAAGCCTGGGGAGAACGAAAATAACCTGAATGTTCATTCAATGACATAAACACACCTATGTGATGCACAAGATTAGTTAAAAACCCAAATTGGACAAGAATTACATTAAGGAGGACGAAAATGACCTAAATGTTCATCCAATGACACAAACACACCTATTGGATGCACAAGATTGGTTAAAAACCCTAATTAGACAAGAATAAGCCTAGGGATGAAGAAAATGACATAAATGTTCATCCAATGAGACAAATGAACTAATTGGATACCCAAGATTGGTTAAAAACCCTAATTGAATAACAATTAGCCTAGTGAGGACGAAAATGATCTAAATGTACATCCATTGATACAAACACACCTATTGGATGCACAAGATTGGTAAAAAATGCTAATAGGAAAAGAATAAGCCTAGGAAGGACGAAAATGACCTAAATGTTCATCTAATGACACAAACACACCTATTGGATGTGCAAGATTGGTTAAAAACTCTAATTGGACAAATATAGCCTTGTGAGGACGAAAATGATCTAAATGTTCATCCATTGACACAAACACACCTATTGGATGCACAAGATTGGTTAAAAATGCTAATTGGAAAAGAATAAGCCTAGGAACGACGAAAATGACCTAAATGTTCATCCAATGACATAAACACACCTATTGGATGCACAAGATTGGTTAAAAACCCTTATTAGCCAAGTTTAAGCATTGGGAGGACGAAGATGACATAAATGAACTAATTGGATGCACAAGACTGGTTTATAACCCTAATTGGACAAAAATAAGCCTAGGGTGGACGAAAATGACCTAAATGTTCATCAAGTGACACAAAAATACGTATTGGATGCACAAGATTGGTTAAAAACCCTAATTTCGACTATAATAAGCCTAGGAAGGAAGAAAATAACCTACATATTCATCCAATGACACAAACGAACTTGTTGGATGCACAAGATTGGATAGAAACCCAAATTGGACAAGAAGAAGGACTATAATAAGCCTAAGGAGGACGAAAATAACCTAAATGTTCATACAATGACACAAAAACGCCTATTGGATGCACAAGATTGGTTAAAACCCCTTATTAGACAAGAATAAGCCTAGGGAGGAAGAAAATGACATAAATGTTCATCCAATGAGACAAATGAACTAATTGGATACCCTAGATTGGTTAAAAACCCTAATTGGAAAAGAATTAGCTTAGTGATATCGAAAATGACCTAAATGTTCATCCAATGACACAAACACACCTATTGGATGCACAAGATTGGTTAAAAACACTAATTGGACAACAATTAGCCTAGTGAGGAAGAAAATGATCTAAATGTTCATCCATTGACACAAAGACACCTATTTGATGCAAAAGATTGGATAAAAACCCTTATTAGACAAGTTTAATATAGAGAGGACGAAAATGACATAAATGAACTAATTGGATGCACAAGATTGGTTTCAAACCCTAATTGGACAAGAATAAGCCTAGGGAGGACGAAAATTACATAAATGTTCATCAAGTGACACAAAAACACCTATTGGATGCTTAAGATTGGTTAAAAACCCTAATTCGACTAGAATAAACCTAGGAAGGAAGGAAATAACCTAAATATACATCCATTGACACAAACGACCTTGTTGGATGCACAAGATTGGTTAGAAACCCTAATTGGACAAGAAGAAACCTAGGGAGGGTGAAAATGACATAAATGTTCATCCAATGACACAAATGAACTAATTGGATGCACAAGATTGGACAAGTTTAAGCATATAGAGGACGAAGATGACATAAATGTTTAGCCAATGACACAAATGAACTAATTGGATGCACAAGATTGGTTTAAAACCCTAATTGGACAAGAATAAGCCTTGGGAGGACGAAAATGACCTAAATGTTCATCAAGTGACACAAAAAGACCTATTGGATGCACAAGATTGGTTAAAAACCCTAATTCGACTAGAATAAGCCTAGGAAGAAAGAAAATAACCTAAATATTCATCCAATGACACAAACGAATTTGTTGGATGCACAAGATTGGTTAGAAACCCTAATTGGACAAGAAGAAGCCTAGGGAGGGCGAAAATGACCTAAATGTTCGTCCAACGACACAAACGAACTTATAGGATGCACAAGAATGGATAATAAACCTAATTGGACAAGAATAAGCCTATTGAGGAGAAAAATAACCTAAATCTTCATCGAATGACACAAACACACCTATTGGATGCACAAGATTGGTTAAGAACCCTAATTGGACAGAAAGAAGCCTAGGGAGGACGAAAATAACCTAAATGTCCATCCAATGACACAAACACACCTATTGGATGCACAAGATTGGTTAAAAACCCTAATTGGATAAGAAAAAGCCTGGGGAGGACCAAAATAACCTAAATGTTCATCCAATGTCACAAACAAACCAATTTGATCCACAATATTGGTTAAAAACCCGTATTGGACAAGAATTAGCCTAGGGAGGATGACAATGACCTAATTGTTCATCCATTGACACAAACACACATATTGGATTCACAAGATAGCTATAAAATGCTAATTGGATAAGAATAAGCCTAGGATGGACGAAAATGACCTAAATATTCGTTCAATGACACAAACACACCTATTGGATGCACAAGATTGGTTAAAAACCCTAATTGGACAAGAATAAGCCTACGGATGGCGAAAATGACCTAAATGTTCATCCAATGACACAAACACACCTATTGGATGCATAAGATTGGATAAAAACCCTAATTAGACAAGAATTAGACTAGGGAGGACGAAAAATACCTAATTGGTAATCCAATGACACAAATGAACTAATTGGATGCACAAGATTGGTTAAAAACCCTAATTGGAAAAGAATATGCCTAGGGAGCACGAAAATGACCTAAATGTTCATCCAATGACACAAACACGCCTATGTGATGCACAAGTTTGGTTAAAAACTCAAATTGGACAAGAATTAGCCTAGGGAGGACGAAAATGACCCAAAATGTTCATCTAATGATACAAACACACCTATTGCATTAACAAGATTGGTTAAAAACCCTAATTGGACAAGAATGAGCCTGGGGAGGACCAAAATAGCCTAAATGTTCATCCAATGACACAAACACACCTATTCGTTGCAGAAATTTGGTTAAAAACCCTAATTGGACAAGAATTAACCAAGGTAGGACGAAAATGACCTAAATGTTCATCAAATGACACAAACACACCTATTGAATGCGCAAGATTGGTTAAAAACCCTAATTGGACAAGAATAAGCCTAGGGAGGACGAAAATAACCTAAATGTTCATCCAATGACACAAAAACACGTATTGGATGCACAAGATTGGTTAAAAACCTTAATTCGACAAGAATAAGCATACAGAGTAAGAAAATAACCTAAATATTCATCTATTGACACAAATGAACTTATTGGATGCACAAGATTGGTTAAAAACCCTAATTGGAGAAGAATAAGCCTAGGGAGGGCGAAAATGACCTAAATGTTTATCCAATGAGACAAATGAACTAATTCGATGCACAAGATTGGTTAAAAACCCTTATTGGACAAGAATTGGCCTAGGGAGGACGAGAATGACCAAAATTTTCGTGTAATGAGACAAACACACCCATTGGATGCACAAGATTGGATAAGAAACCCCAATTGGACAAGAATTAGACTAGGGAGCACAAGAAAGACCTAAATTTACATCCAATGACACAAACAAACTTATTTGACGCACAACATTGGTTAAAAACCCAAATTGGACAAGAATAAGCCTAGGGAGGACGAAAAATGACCAAAATGTTCATCCAACGACACAAAAACACCTATTGGTTGCACAAGATCGGTTAAAAACCCTAATTGGACAAGAATAAGCATACCGATGGCGAAGATGACCTAAATGTTCATCCAATGACACAAACACACCTATTGGATGCACAAGATTGGATAAAAACCCTAATTAGACAAGAATTAGACTAGGGAGGAAGAAAGAGACCTTAATTTTCATCCGATGACACAAACGAACTTATTGGATGTACAAGATTGGTTAAAAACCCCAATTTGACAAGAATAAGCCTAGGGAGGAAGAAAATGACATAAATGTTCATCCAATGAGACAAATGAACTAATTGGATGCCCAAGATTGGTTAAAAACCCTAATTGGAAAAGAATTAGCCTAGTGATGACGAAAATCACCTAAATGTTCATCCAACGACACAAACACACCTATTTGAGGACGAAAGTGATCTAAATGTACATCCATTGACACAAACACACCTATCGGATGCACAACATTGGTTAAAAATGATAATTGGAAAAGAATAAGCCTAGGAAGGACGAAAATGACCTAAATGTTCATCCAATGACATAAACACACCTATAGGATGCACAAGATTGGTTAAAAACCCTTATTGGACAAGTTTAAGCATAGGGAGGACGAAGATGACATAAATGTTAATCCAATGACACAAACGAACTAATTGGATGCACAAGATTGGTTTAAAAATAAGCCTAGGGAGGATGCAAATAACCTAAATGTTCATCCAGTGACCCAAAAACACCTATTGGATGCACAAGATTGGTTAAAACCCCTAATTAGACAAGAATAAGCCTAGGGAAGAAGAAAATGACCTAAATGTTCATCCAATGAGACAGATGAACTAATTGGATGCCCAATATTGGTTAAAAACCCTAATTGGAAAAGAATTAGCCTAGTGATGACGAAAATTACCTAAATGTTGATCTAATGACACAAACACACCTATTGGATACACAAGATTGGTTAAAAACTCTAACTGGACCACAATTAGCCTTGTGAGGACGAAAATGATCAAAATGTTCATCCATTGACACAAACACACCTATTGGATGCACAAGATTGGTTAAAAATGCTAATTGGAAAAGAATAAGCCTAGGAAGAACGAAAATGACCTAAATGTTCATCCAATGCATAAACACACCTATTGGATGCACAAGGTTGGTTAAAAACCCTAATTTGACTATCATAAGCATAGGAAGGAAGCAAATAACCTACATATTAATCCAATGACACAAATGAACTTGTTGGATGCACAAGATTGGTTGGAAACCCTAATTGGACAAGAAGAAGCCTAGGGAGGGCGAAAATGACCTAAATGTTTATCCAATGAGACAAATGAACTAATTCGATGCACAAGATTGGTTAAAAACCCTAATTGGGCAAGAATAAGCCTAGGGAGGACGAAAATAACCTAAATGTTCATTCAATGACACAAACACACCTATGTGATGCACAAGATTGGTTAAAAACCCAAATTGAACAAGAATTAGCCTAGGGAGGATGAAAATGACCTAAATGTTTATCAAATGACACAAACACACCTATTTGACACACAAGATTGGCTAAAAACCCTTATTGGACAAGTTTCAGCATAGAGAGGACGAAGATGACATAAATGTTTAGCCAATGACACAAATGAACTAATTGGATGCACAAGATTGGTTTAAAACCCTAATTGGACAAGAATAAGTCTAGGGAGAACGAAAATTACCTAAATGTTCATCAAGTAACTCAAAAACACCTATTAGACGCACAAGATTGGTTAAAAACCCTAATTCGACTAGAATAAGCCTAGGAAGGAAGGAAATAACCTAAATATTCATCCATTGACACAAATGAACTTGTTGGATGCACAAGATTGGTTAGAAACCCTAATTGGACAAGAAGAAGCCTAGGGAGGGCTAAAATCACTTAAATGTTCATCCAATGATACAAATGAACTAATTGGATGCACAAGATTGGTTAAAAACCCTAATTGGACAAGAATAAGCTTGGGGAGGACGAAAATGACCTAAATGTTCATCCAACGACACAAAAACACCTATTGGACAAGAAAAAGCCTACAGATGGCGAAAATGACCTAAATGTTCATCCAAAGACACAAATGAACTAATTGGATGCACAAGATTGATTAACAACCCTAACTGGACAAGAATAAGCCTAGGGAGGACGAAAATAACCTAAATGTTCATTCAATGACACAAACACAACTATGTGATGCACAAGATTGGTTAAAAACCCAAATTTGAGAATAATTACCCTAGGGAGGACGAAAATGACCTAAATGTTTATCGAATGACACAAACACACCTATTTGATGCACAAGATTGGCTAAAAACCCTTATAGGACAAGTTTAAGCATATAGAGGACGAAGATGACATAAATGTTTAGCCAATGACACAAATGAACAAATTGGATGCACAAGATTGGTTTAAAACCCTAATTGGAAAAGAATAAGCATTGGGAGGACGAAAATGACCTAAATGTTCATCAGGTGACACAAAAACACCTATTGGATGCACAAGATTGGTTAAAAACCCTAATTGGACTAGAATAAGCCTAGGAAGAAAGAAAATAACCTAAATATTCATCCAATGACACAAACGAACTTGTTGGATGCACAAGATTGGTTAGAAACCCTAATTGGACAAGAAGAAGCCTAGGGAGGGCGAAAATTACCTAAATGTTCGTCCAACGACACAAACGAACTTATAGGATGCACAAGAATGGATAAAAAACCTAATTGGACAAGAATAAGCCTATTGAGGAGAAAAATAACCTAAAACTTCATCGAATGACACAAACACACCTATTGGATGCACAAGATTGGTTAAGAACCCTAATTCGACGGAAAGAAGCCTAGGATGGACGAAAATAACCTAAATGTCCATCCAATGACACAAACACACCTATTGGATGCACAAGATTGGTTAAAAACCCTAATTGGACAAGAATAAGCCTATGGATGGCGAAAATGACCTAAATGTTAATCCAATGACACAAACACACCTATTGGATGCACAAGATTGGATAAAAACCCTAATTAGACAAGAATTAGACTAGGGAGGACGAAAAAGACCTAATTGTTAATCCAATGACACAAATGAACTAATTGGATGCACAAGATTGGTTAAAAACCCTAATTGGAAAAGAATATGCCTAGGGAGCATGAAAATCACCTAAATGTTCGTCCAACGACACAAACGAACTTATAGGATGCACAAGATTGGTTAAAAACCATAATTGGACAAGAATAAGCCTATGGAGGAGAAAAATGACCTAAATGTTCATCCAATGACACAAACACACCTATGTGATGCACAAGTTTGGTTAAAAACTCAAATTGGACAAGAATTAGCCTAGGGAGGACGAGAATGACCTAAATGTTCATCTAATGACACAAACACACCTATTGCATTAACAAGATTGGTTAAAAACCCTAATTGGACAAGAATGAGCCTGGGGAGGACCAAAATAGCCTAATTGTTCATCCAATGACACAAACACACCTATTCGTTGCAGAAATTTGGTTAAAAACCCTAATTGGACAAGAATTAACCAAGGTAGGACGAAAATGACCTAAATGTTCATCCAATGACACAAACACACCTATTGAATGCGCAAGATTGGTTAAAAACCCTAATTGGACAAGAATAAGCCTAGGGAGGACGAAAATGACCTAAATGTTCATCCAATGACACAAAAACACCTATTGGATGCACAAGATTGGTTAAAAACCATAATTGGAGAAGAATAAGCCAATGGAGGGCGAAAATGACCTAAATGTTCATCCAATGAGACAAATGAACTAATTCGATGCACAAGATTGGTTAAAAACCCTAATTGGACAAGAATAAGTCTGGGGAGGACGAAAATAACTTAAATGTTCTTCCATTGAGACAAACACACCTATTTGATGCACAAGATTGGTTAAAAACTCTTATTGGACAAGAATTAACCTAGGGAGGACGAGAATGACCCAAATTTTCGTGTAATGAGACAAACACACCCATTGGATGCACAAGATTGGATAAGAAACCCCAATTGACATCCAATGACCCAAACAAACTTATTTGACGCACAACATTGGCTAAAAACTCAAATTGGACAAGAATAAGCCTAGGGAGGACGAAAAATGACCAAAATGTTCATCCAACGACACAAAAACAGCTATTGGATGCACAAGATCGGTTAAAAACCCTAATTGGACAAGAATAAGCATACGAATGGCGAAAATGACCTAAATGTTCATCCAATGACACAAACACACCTATTGGATGCACAAGATTGGATAAAAACCCTAATTAGACAAGAATTAGACTAGGGAGGACGAAAGAGACGTTAATTTTCATCCGATGACACAAACGAACTTATATGATGTACAAGATTGGTTAAAAACCCTAATTTGACAAGAATAAGCCTAAGGAGGACGATAATAACCTAAATGTTCATAAAATGACAGAAAAGCGCCTAATTAGACAATGACCTAAATGTTCATCCAATGAGACAAATGAACTAATTGGATGCCCAAGATTGGTTAAAAACCCTAATTGGAAAAGAATTAGCCTAGTGATGACGAAAATGACCTAAATGTTCATCTAATGACACAAACAGACCTTTTGGATGCACAAGATTGGTTAAAAACACTAATTGGACCACAATTAGCCTTGTGAGGACGAAAATGATCTAAATGTTCATCCATTGACACAAACACACCTATTTGATGCCCAAGATTGGTTAAAAACCGTAATTGGAAAAGGAAAAGCCTAGGAAGGACGAAAATGACCTAATTGTTCATCCAATGACATAAACACACCTATTGGATGCACAAGATTGGTTAAACACCCTTATTAGACAAGTTTAAGCATTGGGAGGACGAAGATGACATAAATGAACTAATTGGATGCGCAAGATTGGTTTAAAACCCTAATTGGACAAAAATAAGCCTAGGGTGGACGAAAATGACCTAAATGTTCATCAAGTGACACAAAAATACCTATTGGATGCACAAGATTGGTTAAAAACCCTAATTCGACTATCATAAGCATAGGAAGGAAGCAAATAACCTACATATTCATTCTATGACACAAACGAACTTTTTGGATGCAAAAGATTGGTTAGAAACCCTAATTGGACAAGAAGAAGCCTAGGGAGAGCGAAAATGACTTAAATTTTCATCCAATGAGACTAATGAACTAATTGGATGCACAAGATTGGTTAAAAACCCTAATTGGGCAAGAATAAGCCTGGGGAGGACGAAAATAACCTAAATGTTCATTCAATGACACAAACACACCTGTGTGATGCACAAGATTGGTTAAAAACCCAAATTGGAGAAGAATTAGCCTAAGGAGGACGAAAATGACCTAAATGTTTATCGAATGATACAAACACACCTATTTGATGCACAAGATTGGCTAAAAACCCTTATTGGACAAGTTTAAGCATAGAGAGGACGAAGATGACATAAACGTTTAGCCAATGACACAAATGAAATAATTGGATGCACAAGAATGGTTTAAAACCCTAATTGGACACGATTAAGCCTAGGGAGGACGAAAATTACCTAAATGTTCATCAAATGACACAAAAACACCTATTGGATGCACAAGATTGGTTAAAAACCGTAATTCAACTAGAATAAGCCTAGGAAGGAAGGAAATAACTTAAATATTCATCCATTGACATAAATGAACTTGTTGGATGCACAAGATTGGTTAGAAACCCTAATTGGAAAAGAATTAGCCTAGTGATGACGAAAATGACCTAAATGTTCATCTAATGACACAAACACACCTATTGGATACACAAGATTGGTTAAAAACTCTAACTGGACCACAATTAGCCTTGTGAGGACGAAAATGATCTAAATGTTCATCCATTGACACAAACACACCTATTGGATGCACAAGATTGGTTAAAAATGCTAATTGGAAAAGAATAAGCCTAGGAAGAACGAAAATGACCTAAATGTTCATCCAATGCATAAACACACCTATTGGATGCACAAGGTTGGTTAAAAACCCTAATTTGACTATCATAAGCATAGGAAGGAAGCAAATAACCTACATATTAATCCAATGACACAAATGAACTTGTTGGATGCACAAGATTGGTTGGAAACCCTAATTGGACAAGAAGAAGCCTAGGGAGGGCGAAAATGATCTAAATGTTCATCCATTGACACAAACACACCTATTGGATGCACAAGATTGGTTAACAATGCTAATTGGAAAAGAATAAGCCTAGCAAGGACGAGAATGACCTAAATGTTCATCCAATGACATAAACACACCTATTGGATGCACAAGATTGGTTAAAAACCCTTATTAGACAAGTTTAAGCATTGGGAGGACGAAGATGACATAAATGAACTAATTGGATGCCCAAGATTGGTTAAAAACCGTAATTGGAAAAGAATTAGCCTAGCGATGACGAAAATGACCTAAATGTTCAACCAATGACACAAACACACCTATTGGATGCACATGATTGGGTAAAAACACTAATTGGACAACAATTAGCCTAGTGAGAACGACAATGATCTAAATGTTCATCCAATCAATTTAACACACCTATTGGATGCACAATATTGGTTAAAAACCCTTATTGCACAAGTTTAAGCACAGGGAGGACGGAGATGACATAAATGTTAATCCAATGACACAAATGAACTAATTGGATGCACAAGATTGGTTTAAATCCCTAATTGGACAAAAATAAGCCTCGGGAGCACGAAAATGACCTAAATGTTCATTCAGTGAGTACTAGGGAGTACACAAAAGACCTAAATTATTATCCAATGACACAAACGAACTTATTGGATGCAGAAGATTGCGTAAAAACCCTAATTTGACTAGAATAAGCCTATGCAGGACGAAAATGATATAAATGTTCATCCAATGACACAAAAACACCTATTGGATGCAAATGATTGGTTAAAAACCCTTTTTCAACAAGAATAAGCATTGGGAGGAAGAAAATAACCTAAATATTCATCCAATGACACAAACGAACTTATTGTATGTACAAGATTGGTTAAAAACCCAAATTGGACAGGAATAAGCCTAGGGAGGGCGAAAATGACTTAAATGTTCAACCAATGAGACAAATGAACTAATTGGATGCTAAAGATTGATTAAAAACCCTAATTAGACAAGAATAAGCCTGGTTAGGACGAAAATAACTTAAATGTTCATCCAATGACACAAACGCACCTAATTGATGCACAAGATTGGGTAAAAACCTATCTTGGACAAGAATTAGCCTAGGGAGGACGAAAATGACACAAATTTTCGACTAATGAGACCAACACACCCATTGGATGCACTAGATTCGTTAAAAACCCAAATTGGACAAGAATAAGCCTAGGGAGGTCGAAAAATGACCTAAATGTTCATCCAACGACACAAAAACACCTATTGGATGCAAAGATCGGTTAAAAACCCAAATGGGACAAGAATAAGCCTACGGAGGACGAAAATGACCTAAATGTTCATCGAATGACACAAATAAACTAATTGGATGCACAATATTGGTTAAAAACCCTAATTGGACAAGAATAAGCCGGGGGAGGATGAAAATAACCTAAATGCTCATCTAATGACACAAACACACCTGTTGGATGCACAAGATTGGTTAAAACCTCTAATTAGACAAGAATAAGCCTAGGGACGAAGAAAATGACCTAAATGTTCATCTAATTCGACTACCATAAGCATAGGAAGGAAGCAAATAACCTACATATTCATCCAATGACACAAACGAACTTGTTGGATGCACAAGATTGGTTAGAAACCCTAATTCGACAAGAAGAAGCGTAGGGAGGGCGAAAATGACTTAAATGTTCATCCAAAGAGACTAATAAACTAATTGGATGCACAAGATTGGTTAAACACCCTAATTGGGCAAGAATAAGCCTAGGGAGGACGAAAATAACCTAAATGTTCATTCAATGAAACAAACACACCTATGTGATGCACAAGATTGGTTAAAAACCCAAATTGGACAAGAATTAGCCTAGGGAGGACGAAAATGACCTAAATGTTTATCGAATGACACAAACACACCTATTTGATGCACTAGATTGACTAAAAACCCTTATTTGACAAGTTTAAGCATAGAGAGGACGAAGATGACATAAATGTTTAGCCAATGACACAAATGAACTAATTGGATGCACAAGATTGGTTTAAAACCCAAATTGGACAAGAATAAGCCTAGGGAGGACGAAAATTACCTAAATGTTCATCAAGTAACACAAAAACACCTATTGGATGCACAAGATTGGTTAAAAACCCTAATTCGACTAGAATAAGCCTAGGAAGGAAGGAAATAACCTAAATATTCATCCATTGATACAAATAAACTTGTTGGATGCACAAGATTGGTTAGAAACCCTAATTGGACAAGAAGAAACCTAGGGAGGGTGAAAATCACTTAAATGTTCGTCTAATGAGACTAATGAACTAATTGGTGCACAAGATTGGTTAAAACCCCTAATTAAACAAGAATAAGCCTAGGGAGGAAGAAAATAACCTAAATGTTCATCCAATGAGACAAATGAACTAATTGGATGCCCAAGATTGGTTAAAAACCCTAATTGGAAAAGAATTAGCCTAGTGATGACGAAAATGACCTGAATGTTCATCTATTGACACAAACACACCTATTGGATGCACAAGATTGGTTAAAAACTCTAATTGGACAACAATTAGCTTTGTGAGGACGATAATGATCTAAATGTTCATCCATTGACACAAAAACACCTATTGGATGCACAAGGTTGGTTAAAAATGCTAATTGGAAAAGAATAAGCCTAGGAAGGACGAAAATGACCTAAATGTTGGATGCACAAGATTGGTTAAAAACCCTAATTCGACTAGAATAAGCCTAGGAAGGAAGGAAATAACCTAAATATTCATCCATTGACACAAATGAACTTGTTGGATGCACAAGATTGGTTAGAAACCCTAATTGGACAAGAAGAAACCTAGGGAGGGTGAAAATCACTTAAATGTTCGTCCAATGAGACTAATGAACTAATTGGTGCACAAGATTGGTTAAAAACCCTTATTGGACAAAAATAAGCATGGGGAGGACAAAAATGACCTAAATGTTCATCCAACATACAAAAACACCTATTCGACGCACAAGTTCGGTTAAAAACCCTAATTGGACAAGAATAAGCCTACAGATGGCGAAAATGACCTAAATGTTCATCCAATGACACAAATGAACTAATTGGATGCACAAGATTGATTAAAAACCCTAACTGGACAAGAATAAGCTTGGGGAGGACGAAAATAACCTAAATGTTCATCCAATGACACAAATACACCTATTTGATGCACAAGATTGGATAAAAACCCTAATTAGACAAGAATTAAACTAGGGAGGACGAAAAAGACCTTAATTTTCATCCAATTACACAAACGAACTTATTGGATGTACAAGATTGGCTAAAAACCCTAATTTGACAAGAATAAGCCTAGGGAGGAGGAAAATGACCTAAATGTTTCTCCAACAAAACAAAAACACCTATTGGATACACAAGATTGGTTAACACCCCTAGTTAGACAAGAATAAGCCTAGGGAGGAAGAAAATGACCTAAATGTTCATTTCATGAGACAAATGAACTAATTGGATGCCCAAGATTGGTTAAAAACCCTAATTGGAAAAGAAATAGCCTAGCGATGACGAAAATGACCTAAATGTTCATCCAATGACACAAACACAGCTATTTGATGCACAAGATTGGTTAAAAACTCTAATTGGACAACAATTAGCCTAGTGAGGACGAAAATGACCTAAATGTTCATCCAATGACATAAACACACCTATTGGATGCACAAGATTTGTTAAAAACCCTTATTAGACAAGTTTAAGCATTGGAAGGACGAAGATGACAGAAATGAACTAATTGGATGCACAAGATTGGTTTAAAACTCTAATTGGACAAAAATAAGCCTAGGGTGGACGAAAATGACCTAAATGTTCATCAAGTGACACAAAAATACCTATTGGATGCACAAGATTGGTTAAAAACCCTAATTCGACCATAATAAGCCTAGGAAGGAAGCAAATAACCTACATATTCATCCAATAACACAAACAAACTTGTTGGATGCACAAGATTGGTTAGAAACCCTAATTGGACAAGAAGAAGCCTAGGGAGGGCGAAAATGACTTAAATGTTCATCCAATGAGACTAATGAACTAATTGGATGCACAAGATTGGTTAAAAACACTAATTGGGCAAGAATAAGCCTAGGGAGGACGAAAATAACCTAAATGTTCATTCAATGACACAAACACACCTATGTGATGTACAAGATTGTTTAAAAACCCAAATTGGACAAGAATTAGCCTAGGGAGGACGAAAATGACCTAAATATTTATCCAATGACCCAAACACACCTATTTGATGCACAAGATTGGCTAAAAACCCTTATTGGACAAGTTTAAGCATAGAGAGGACGAAGATGACATAAATGTTTAGCCAATGACACAAATGAACTAATTGGATGCACAAGATTCGTTTAAAACCCTAATTGGACAATAATAAGCCTAGAGTGGACGAAAATGACCTAAATGTTCGTCCAACAACACAAACGAACTTATAGGTTGCACAAGAGTGGATAAAAAACCTAATTGGACAAGAATAAGCCTATTGAGGAGAAAAATAACCTAAATCTTCATCGAATGACACAAACACACCTATTGGATGCACAAGATTAGTTAAAAACCCTAATTGGACAAGAAAAATCCTGGGGAGGACCAAAATAACCTAAATGTTCATCCAATGACACAAACAAACCGATTTGATCCACAATATTGGTTAAAAACCGGTATTGGACTAGAATTAGCCTAGGGAGGATGAGAATTACCTAATTGTTCATCCATTGACACAAACACACATATTGGATTCACAAGACAGCTATAAAATGCTAATTGGATAAGAATAAGCCTAGGATGGACGAAAATGGCCTAAATCTTCGTTCTATGACACAAACACACCTATTGGATGCACAAGATTGGTTAAAAACCCTAATTGGACAAGAATAAGCCTACGGATGGAGAAAATGACCTAAATGTTCATCCAATGACACAAACACACCTATTGGATGCAAAAGATTGGATAAAAACCGTAATTAGACAAGAATTAGACTAGGGAGGACGAAAAAGACCTAATTGTTAATCCAATGACACAAACACACCTATTGAATGCGCAAGATTGGTTAAAAACCCTAATTGGACAAGAATAAGCCTAGGGAGGACGAAAATGACCTAAATGTTCATCCAATGACACAAAAACACCTATTGGATGAACAAGATTGGTTAAAAACCCTAATTCGATAAGACTAAGCATACGGAGGAAGAAAATAACCTAAATATTCATCTATTGACACAAATGAACGTATTGGATGCACAAGATTTGTTAAAAACCCTAATTGGAGAAGAATAAGCCTAGGGAGGGCGTAAATGAGCTAAATGTTCATCCAATGAGACAAATGAACTGATTGGATGCACAAGATTGGTTAAAAACCCTAATTAGAGAAGAATAAGCCTGGGGAGGACGAAAATAACTTATTGGACAAGATTGGTTAAAAACCCTTATTGGACAAGAATTAGCGTAGGGAGGACGAGAATGACCAAAATTTTCGTGTAATGAGACAAACACACCCATTGGATGCACAAGATGGGATAAGAAACCCTAATTGGACAAGAATTAGACTAGGGAGCACGAAAAAGACCTAAATTTACATCCAATGACACAAACGAACTTATTTGACGCACAACATTGGTTAAAAACCCAAATTGGACAAGAATAAGTCTAGGGAGGACGAAAAATGACCAAAATGTTCATCCAACGACACAAAAAAACCTATTGGATGCACAAGATCGGTAAAAAACCCTCATTGGACAAGAATAAGCATACGGATGGCGAAAATGACCTTAATGTTCATCCAATGACACAAACACACCTATTGGATGCACAAGATTGGTTAAAAATTCTAATTGGAAAAGAATAAGCCTAGGACGAAAATGACCTAAATGTTCTTCCATTGACACAAACACACCTATTTGATGCACAAGATTGGTTAAAAACCCTTATTGCACAAGAATTAGCGTAGGGAGGACGAGAATGACCAAAATTTTCGTGTAATGAGACAAACACACCCATTGGATGCACAAGATGGGATAAGAAACCCCAATTGGACAAGAATTAGACTAGGGAGCACGAAAAAGACCTAAATTTACATCCAATGACATAAACGAACTTATTTGACGCACAACATTGGTTAAAAACCCAAATTGGACTAGAATAAGCCTAGGGAGGACGAAAAATGACCAAAATGTTCATCCAACGACACAAAAACACCTATTGGATGCACAAGATCGGTAAAAAACCCTAATTGGACAAGAATAAGCATACGGATGGCGAAATTGACCTTAATGTTCATCCAATGACACAAACACACCTATTGGATGCACAAGATTGGATAAAAACCCTAATTAGACAAGAATTAGACTAGGGAGGACGAAAAAGACCTTAACTTTCATCCGATGACACAAACGAACTTATTGGATGTACAAGATTGGTTAAAAACCCTAATTTGACAAGAATAAGCCAATGGAGGACGAAAATAACCTAAATGTTCATGCAATGACAAAAAAATGCCTATTGGATGCACAAGATAGGTTAAAACCCCTAATTAGACAAGAATAAGCCTAGGGAGGAAGAAAATGACACAAATGTTCATCCAATGAGACAAATGAACTAATTGGATGCCCAAGATTGGTTAAAAACCCTAATTGGAAAAGAATTAGCCTAGTGATGACGAAAATGACCTAAATGTTCATCCAATGACACAAACACAGCTATTTGATGCACAAGATTGGTTAAAAACTCTAATTGGACAACAATTAGCCTAGTGAGGACGAAAATGATCTAAATGTACATCCATTAACACAATCACACCTATCGGATGCACAAGATTGGTTAAAAATGCTAATTGGAAAAGAATAAGCCTTGGAAGGACGAAAATGACCTAAATGTTCATCCAATGACATAAACACACCTATAGGATGCACAAGATTGGTTAAAAACCCTTATTGTACAAGTTTAAGCATAGGGAGGACGAAGATGACATAAATGTTAATCCAATGACACAAATGAACTAATTGGATGCACAAGATTGGTTTAAAACCCTAATTGGACAAAAATAAGCCTAAGGAGGATGAAAATGACCTAAATGTTCATCCAGTGACACAAAAACACCTATTGGATGCACAAGATTGGTTAAAACCCCTAATTAAACAAGAATAAGCCTAGGGAGGAAGAAAATAACCTAAATGTTCATCCAATGAGACAAATGAACTAATTGGATGCCCAAGATTGGTTAAAAACCCTAATTGGAAAAGAATTAGC
>JBBPBS010000378.1:260599-279253 GCA_037974835.1 Cicer judaicum
CAATGACAAAAAAATGCCTATTGGATGCACAAGATAGGTTAAAACCCCTAATTAGACAAGAATAAGCCTAGGGAGGAAGAAAATGACACAAATGTTCATCCAATGAGACAAATGAACTAATTGGATGCCCAAGATTGGTTAAAAACCCTAATTGGAAAAGAATTAGCCTAGTGATGACGAAAATGACCTAAATGTTCATCCAATGACACAAACACAGCTATTTGATGCACAAGATTGGTTAAAAACTCTAATTGGACAACAATTAGCCTAGTGAGGACGAAAATGATCTAAATGTACATCCATTAACACAATCACACCTATCGGATGCACAAGATTGGTTAAAAATGCTAATTGGAAAAGAATAAGCCTTGGAAGGACGAAAATGACCTAAATGTTCATCCAATGACATAAACACACCTATAGGATGCACAAGATTGGTTAAAAACCCTTATTGTACAAGTTTAAGCATAGGGAGGACGAAGATGACATAAATGTTAATCCAATGACACAAATGAACTAATTGGATGCACAAGATTGGTTTAAAACCCTAATTGGACAAAAATAAGCCTAAGGAGGATGAAAATGACCTAAATGTTCATCCAGTGACACAAAAACACCTATTGGATGCACAAGATTGGTTAAAACCCCTAATTAAACAAGAATAAGCCTAGGGAGGAAGAAAATAACCTAAATGTTCATCCAATGAGACAAATGAACTAATTGGATGCCCAAGATTGGTTAAAAACCCTAATTGGAAAAGAATTAGCCTAGTGATGACGAAAATGACCTGAATGTTCATCTATTGACACAAACACACCTATTGGATGCACAAGATTGGGTAAAAACTCTAATTGGACAACAATTAGCTTTGTGAGGACGATAATGATCTAAATGTTCATCCATTGGAAAAGAATAAGCCTAGGAAGGACAAAAATGACCTAAATGTTGGATGCACAAGATTGTTTAAAAACCCTAATTCGACTAGAATAAGCCTAGGAAGGAAGGAAATAACCTAAATATTCATCCGTTGACACAAATGAACTTGTTGGATGCACAAGATTGGTTAGAAACCCTAATTGAATAAGAAGAAACCTAGGGAGGGTGAAAATCACTTAAATGTTCGTCCAATGAGACTAATGAACTAATTGGTGCACAAGATTGGTTAAAAACCCTTATTGGACAAGAATAAGCATGGGGAGGACGAAAATGACCTAAATGTTCATCCAACATACAAAAACACCTATTCGACGCACAAGTTCGGTTAAAAACCCTAATTGGACAAGAATAAGCCTACAGATGGCGAAAATGACCTAAATGTTCATCCAATGACACAAATGAACTAATTGGATGCACAAGATTGATTAAAAACCCTAACTGGACAAGAATAAGCTTGGGGAGGACGAAAATAACCTAAATGTTCATCCAATGACACAAATACACCTATTTGATGCACAAGATTGGATAAAAACCCTAATTAGACAAGAATTAAACTAGGGAGGACGAAAAAGACCTTAATTTTCATCCAATGACACAAACGAACTTATTGGATGTACAAGATTGGCTAAAAACCCTAATTTGACAAGAATAAGCCTAGGGAGGAGGAAAATGACCTAAATGTTCCTCGAACAAAACAAAAACACCTATTGGATACACAAGATTAGTTAACACCCCTAGTTAGACAAGAATAAGCCTAGGGAGGAAGAAAATGACCTAAATGTTCATTTAATGAGACAAATGAACAAATTGGATGCCCAAGATTGGTTAAAAACACTAATTGGAAAAGAAATAGCCTAGCGATGACGAAAATGACCTAAATGTTCAACCAATGACACAAACACACCTATTGGATGCACAAGATTGGTTAAAAACCCTAATTCGACTAGAATAAGCCTAGGGAGGAAGAATATAACATAAATATTCATCCAATGACACAAACGAACTTATTGGATGCACAAGACTGGTTAGAAACCCTAATTGGACAAGAATAAGTCTAAGGAGGGCTAAAATAACTTATATGTTCATCCAATGAGACATATGAACTAATTGGGTGCACAAGATTGGTTTAAAACCCTAATTGGACAAGAATAAGCCTAGGGAGGACGAAAATGACCTAAGTATTGGATGGAAGAAAACACCTATTGGATGGAAGAAAATAACCTAAATATTCATAATTGGACAAGTGACACAAAAACACCTATTGGATGGAAGAAAATAACCTAAATATTCATACAATGACACAAACGAATTTATTGTATGGACAAGATTGGTTAAAAACCCAAATTGGATAGGAATAAGCCTAGGGAGGGCGAAAATGACCTAAATGTTCATCCAATGAGACAAATGAACTAATTGGATGCACAAGATTGATTAAAAACCCTAATTAGACAAGAATAAGCCTGGTTAGGACGAAAATAACTTAAATGTTCATCCAATGACACAAACGCACCTATTTCATGCACAAGATTGGTTAAAATCCCGTATTGGACAAGAATTAGCCTTGGGAGGACGAAAATGACACAAATTTTCGACTAATGAGACAAACACACCCATTGGATGCATAAGATTGGTTAAAAACCCAAATTGAACAAGAATAAGCCTAGGGAGGTCGAAAAATGACCTAAATGTTCATCCAACGATACAAAAACACCTATTGGACGCACAAGATCGGTTAAAAACCCAAATGGGACAATAGTAAGCCTGGGGAGGACGAAAATGACCTAAATGTTCATCGACTGACACAAAAACACCTATTGGATGCACAAGATTGGTTAAAAACCCTAATTGGAAAAGAGTAAGCCTGGGGACGAATAAAATGACCTAAATGTCCATCCAATGAGACAAATGAACCAATTGGATGCCATAGATTGGTTAAAAACCCTAATTGGACAAGAGTAAGCCCGGGGTGGACGAAAATGACCTAAATGTTCATCGAATGACACAAAAACACCTATTAGATGCACAAGATTTGTTAAAACCTCTAATTAGAGAAGAATAAGCCTAGGGACGAAGAAAATGACCTAAATGTTCATCCAATGAGACAAATGAACTAATTGGATGCCATAGATTGGTTAAAAACCCTAATTGGAAAAGAATTAGCCTAGTGATGACGAATATGTCCTAAATGTTCATCCAATGACACAAACACACCTATTGGATGCACAAGATTGGTTAAAAACTCTAATTCGACTAGAATAAGCCTAGGGAGGAACCAAATAACCTAAATATTCATCCAATGACACAAACAAACTTGTTGGATGCACAAGATTGGTTAGAAACCCTAATTGGACAAGAATAAGCCTAGGGAGGGCGAAAATGACTTAAATGTTCATCCAATGAGACTAATGAACTAATTGGATGCACAGGATTGGTTAAAAACCCTAATTGGACAAGAATAAGCTTGGGGAGGACAAAAATAACCTAAATGTTCATTCAATTACACAAACACACCTGTGTGATGCACAAGATTGGTTAAAAAACCAAATTGGACAAGAATTAGCCTAGGGAGGACGAAAATGACCTAAATGTTCATCTAATGACACAAACACACCGATTGAATGCGCAAGATTGGTTAAAAACCCTAATTGGACAAGAATAAGCCTAGCGAGGGCGAAAATGACCTAAAAGTTCATCCAACGACACAAATGAACTAATTGGATGCACAAGATTGGTTAAAAACCCTAATTGGACAAGAATAAGCTTGGGGAGGACCTAAATAACCTAAATATTCATCCAATGACACAAACATACCTATTTGATGCACAAGATTCGTTAAAAACCCTAATTGGACAAGAATTAGACTTGGGAGGACGAAAATGACCAAAATTTTCATATAATGAAACAAACACACCTATTGGATGCACAAGATTGGTTAAAAACCCTTTTTCGACAAGATAAGCATTGGGAGGACGAAAATAACTTAAATGTTCATCCAATGACACAAACGCACCTATTTGATGCACAAGATTGGTTAAAAACCCGTATTGGACAAGAATTAGCCTAGAGAGGACGAAAATGACACAAATTTTCGACTAATGAGACAAACACACCCATTGGACGCACACGATTGGTTAAAAACCCAAATTGGACAAGAATAAGCCTAGGGAGGTCGAAAAATGACCTAAATGTTCATCCACTGACACAAAAACACCTATTGGATGCACAAGATCGGTTAAAAACCCATATGGGATGAGAATAAGCCTACGGAAAACGAAAATGACCTAAATGTTCATCGAATGACACAAATAAACTAATTGGATGCACAAGATTGGTTAAAAACCCTAATCAAAAAAGAATAAGCCTGGGGAGGACGAAAATAACCTAAATGTTCATCCAATGACACAAATACACCTGTTGGATGCACAAGGTTGATTAAAAATTCTAATTGGACAAGAATTAGCCTAGGGAGGACGAAAATGACCAAACTTTTCATATAATGACACAAAAAGAACTTATTGGATGCACAAGATTGGTTAAAAACCCTAATTAGACAACAATAAGCCTGGGGAGGACGAAATCGAATGACACAAATAAACTAATTGGATGCACAAGATTGGTTAAAAACTCTTTTTCGACAAGAATAAGCATTGGGAGGAAGAAAATAACCTAAATACTCATCCAATGACACTAACGAACTTATTCTATGGACAAGATTGGTTAAAAACCCATATTGGACAGGAATAAGCCTAGGAAGGGCGAAAATGACCTAAATGTTCATCCAATGAGACAAATGAACTAATTGGATGCACAAGATTGATTAAAAACCCTAATTAGATAAGAATAACCCTGGTTAGGACGAAAATAACTTAAATGTTCATCCAATGACACAAACGCACCTATTTGATGCACAAGATTGGTTAAAAACCCGTATTGGACAAGAATTAGCCTAGGGAGGACGAAAATGACACAAATTTTCGACTAATGAGATAAACACACCCATTGGATGCAGAAGATTGGTTAAAAACCCAAATTGGACAAGAATAAGCCTAGGGAGGTCGAAATATGACCTAAATGTTCATCCAACGACACAAAAACACCTATTGGATGCACAAGATTGGTTAAAAACCCAAATGGGACAAGAATAAGCCTTCGGAGGACGAAAATGACCTAAATGTTCATCGAATGACACAAATAAACTAATTGGATGCACAAGATTGGTTAAAAACCCTAATTGGACAAGAATAAGCCCCGGGAGGACGAAAATAACCTAAATGTTCATCCAATGACACAAACACACCTGTTGGATGCACAATATTGATCAAAAACCCTAAT
The DNA here is from genome assembly GCA_037974835.1 of Cicer judaicum. NCBI lineage: Eukaryota > Viridiplantae > Streptophyta > Magnoliopsida > Fabales > Fabaceae > Cicer > Cicer judaicum. The sequence goes on from JBBPBS010000378.1 coordinate 265,868, forward strand.
TGGACAAGAATTAGCCTAGGGGGGACGAAAATGACCAAACTTTTCATATAATGACACAAAAAGAACTTATTGGATGCACAAGATTGGTTAAAAACCCTAATTGGACAAGAATAAGCCTGGGGAGGACGAAAATGACCTAAATGTTCATCGAATGACACAAAAACACCTATTGGTTGCACAAGATTGGTTAAAACCTCTAATTAGACAAGAATAAGTCTAGGGACGAAGAAAATGACCTAAATGTTCATGCAATGAGACAAATGAACTAATTGGATGCCATAGATTGGTTAAAAACCCTAATTGGAAAAGAATTAGCCTGACACAAACACACCTATATGATGCACAAGATTGGTTAAAAACCCTAATTCGACTAGAATAAGCCTAGGGAGGAAGCAAATAACATCAATTTTCATCCAACGACACAAATGAACTTATTGGATGCACAAGACTGGTTAGAAACCCTAAATTGGACAAGAATAAGCCTACGGAGGACGAAAATGACCTTAATGTTCATCGAATGACCCAAATAAACTAATTGGATGCACAAGATTGGTTAAAAACCCTAATTGGAAAAGAATAAGCCTGGGGAGGACGAAAATAACCTAAATGTTCATCCAATGACCCAAACACACCTGTTGGATGCACAAGATTGGTTAAAACCTCTAATTAGACAAGAATAAGCCTAGGGACGAAGAAAATGACCTAAATGTTCATCGAATGTGACAAATGAACTAATTGGATGCCATAGATTGGTTAAAAACCCTAATTGGAAAAGAATTAGCCTAGTGATGACGAAAATGACCTAAATGTTCATCCAATGACAGAAACACACCTATTGGATGCACAAGATTGGTTAAAAACCCTAATTCGACTAGAATAAGCCTAGGGAGGAAGAAAATAACAGAAATATTCATCCAATGACACAAACGAACTTATTGGATGCACAAGACTGGTTAGAAACCCTAATTGGACAAGAATAAGCCTAGGGAGGGCTAAAATAACTTATATGTTCATCCAATGAGACATATGAACTTATTGGATGCACAAGATTGGTTTAAAACCCTAATTGGACAAGAATAAGCCTAGGGAGGACGAAAATGACCTAAGTGTTCATCAAGTGACCCAAAAACACCTATTGGATGCACAACTTTAGTTAAAAACCCTAATACGACTAGAATAAGCCTAGGGAGGAAGCAAATAACCTGAATATTCATCCAATGACACAAACGAACTTATTGGATGCACAAGATCGGTTAAAAACCCTAATGGGACAAGAATAAGGCTACGGATGACGAAAATGACCTAAATGTTCATCGAATGACACAAATAAACTAATTGGATGCACAAGATTGGTTAAAAACCCAAATTGGACAAGAATAAGCCTAGGGAGGTCGAAAAATGACCTAAATGTTCATCCAACGACACAAAAACACCTATTGGATGCACAAGATCGGTTAAAAACCCAAATGGGACAAGAATAAGCCTACGGAGGACAAAAATGACCTAAATGTTCATCGAATGACACAAATAAACTAATTGGATGCACAAGATTGGTTAAAAACCCTAATTGGACAAGAATAAGCCTGGGGAGAACGAAAATGACCTAAATGTTCATCGAATGACACAAATACACCTATTGAATGCGCAAGATTGGTTAAAAACCCTAATTCGACTACAATAACCCTAAGGAGGAAGAAAATAACATAAATATTCATCCAATGACACAAACGAACTTATTGGATGCACAAGACTGGTTAGAAAACCCTAATTGGACAAGAATAAGCCTAGGGAGGGCTAAAATAACTTATATGTTCATCCAATGAGACATATGAACTAATTGGATGCACAAGATTGGTTTAAAACCCTAATTGGACAAGAATAAGCCTAGGGAGGACGAAAATGACCTAAGTGTTCATCAACTGACCCAAAAACACCTATTGGATGCACAACTTTAGTTAAAAACCCTAATTCGACTAGAATAAGCCTAGGGAGGAAACAAATAACCTGAATATTCATCCAATGACACAAACGAACTTATTGGATGCACAAGATCGGTTAAAAACCCAAATGGGACAAGAATAAGCCTACGGAGGACGAAAATGACCTAAATGTTGATCGAATGACACAAATAAACTAATTGGATGCACAAGATTGGTTAAAAACCCTAATTGGATAAGAATAAGCCTGGGGAGGACGAAAATAACCTAAATGTTCATCCAATGACACAAACACACCTGTTGGATGCACATGATTGATTAAAAACCCTAATTTGACAAGAATTTGCCTAGGGAGGACGAAAATGACCAAACTTTTCATATGATGACACAAAAAGAACTTATTGGATGCACAAGATTGGTTAAAAACCCTAATTGGACAAGAATTAGCCTGGGGAGGACGAAAATGACCTAAATGTTCATCGAATGACACAAAAACACCTATTGGATGCACAAGATTGGTTAAAACCTCTAATTAGACACGAATAAGCCTAGGGACGAAGAAAATGACCTAAATGGTTATCCAATGCGACAAATGAACTAATTGGATGCCATAGATTGGTTAAAAACCCTAATTGGAAAAGAATTAGCCTAGTGATGATGAAAATGACCTAAATGTTCATCCAATGACACAAACACACCTATTGGATGTACAAGATTGGTTAAAAACCCTAATTCGACTGGAATAAGCCTAGGAAGGAAGAAAATAACATAAATATTCATCCAATGACACAAACGAACTTATTGGATGCACAAGACTGGTTAGAAACCCTAATTGGACAAGAATAAGCCTAGGGAGGGCTAAAATAACTTATATGTTCATTCAATGAGACAAATGAACAAATTGGATACACAAGATTGGTTGAAAAGCCTAATTGGACAAGAATAATCCTAGGGAGGACGAAAATGACCTAAGTGTTCATCAAGTGACACAAAAACACCTATTGGATGCACAACATGAGTTAAAAACCATAATTCGACTAGAATAAGCCTAGGGAGGAAGCAAATAACCTAAATATTCATCCAATGACACAAACGAACTTGTTGGATGCACAAGATTGGTTAGAAACCCTAATTGGACAAGAATAAGCCTAGGGAGGGCGAAAATGACTTAAATGTTCATCCAATGAGACTAATGAACAAATTGGAAGCACAAGATTGGTTAAAAATCGTAATTGGACTAGAATAAGCCTGGGGAGGGCAAAAAAAAACCTAAATGTTCATTCAATTACACAAACACACCTATGTGATGCACAAGATTGGTTAAAAACCCTAATTGGACAAGGATAAGCCTAGCGAGGGCGAAAATGACCTAAAAGTTCATCCAACGACACAAATGAACTAATTGGATGCACAAGATTGGTTAAAAACCCTAATTGTACAAGAATAAGCTTGGGGAGGACGAAAATGACCTAAATGTTCATCTAATGACACAAACAGACCTATTGAATGCGCAAGATTGGTTAAAAACCCTAATTGGACAAGTATAAGCCTAGCGAGGGCGAAAATGACCTAAAAGTTCATCCAACGACACAAATGAACTAATTGGATGCACAAGATTGGTTAAAAACCCTAATTGTACAAGAAAAAGCTTGGGGAGGACCTAAATAACCTAAATATTCATCCAATGACACAAACGTACGTATTTGATGCACAAGATTGGTTAAAAACCCTAATTAGATAGGAATAAGCCTAGGGAGGGCGAAAATGACCTAAATGTTCATCCAATGAGACAAATGAACTAATTGGATGCACAAGATTGATTAAAAACCCTAATTAGACAATAATAAGCCTGGTTAGGACGAAAATAACTTAAATGTTCGTCCAATGACACAAACGCACCTATTTGATGCACAAGATTGGTTAAAAACCCGTATTGGACAAGAATTAGCCTACGGAGGACGAAAATGACACAAATTTTCGACTAATGAGACAAACACACCAATTGGATGCACAAGATTGGTTAAAAACCCAAATTGGACAAGAATAAGCCTAGGGAGGTCGAAAAATGACCTAAATGTTCATCCAACGACACAAAAACACCTATTGGATGCACAAGATCGGTTAAAAACCCAAATGGGACAAGAATAAGCCTACGGAGGACGAAAATGACCTAAATGTTCATCGAATGACACAAATAAACTAATTCGATGCACAAGATTGGTTAAAAACCCTAACTGGATAAGAATAAACTTGGGGAGGACGAAAATAACCTAAATGTTCATCCAATGACACAAACACACCGTTTGGATGCTCAAGATTGATTAAAAACCCTATTTGGACAGGAATAAGCCTAGCGAGGGCGAAAATGACCTAAAAGTTCATCCAACGACACAAATGAACTAATTGGATGCACAAGATTGGTTAAAAACCCTAATTGTACAAGAATAAGCTTGGGGAGGACCTAAATAACCTAAATATTTATCCAATGACACAAACATACCTATTTAATGCACAAGATTGGTTAAAAACCCTAATTGGACAAGAATTTGACTTGGGAGGACGAAAATGACCAAAATTTTCATATAATGAAACAAACACATCTATTGGATGCACAAGATTGGTTAAAAACCCTTTTTCGACAAGAATAAGCATTGGGAGGAAGAACATAACCTAAATATTCTTCCAATGACACAAACGAACTTATTGTATGGACAAGATTGGTTAGAAACCCTAATTGGACAAGAATAAGCCAAGGGAGGGCGAAAATGACCTAAATGTTCATCCAATGAGACAAATGAACTAATTGGATGCACAAGATTGGTTAAAAACCCTAACTGGATAAGAATAAGCCTGGGGAGGACGAAAATAACCTAAATGTTCATCCAATGACACAAACACACCAGTTGGATGCACAAGATTGATTAAAAACCCTAATTGGACAAGAATTAGCCTAGGGAGGACGAAAATGACCAAACTTTTCATATAATGACACAAAAAGAACTTATTGGATGCACAAGATTGGTTAAAAACCCTAAATGGACAAGAATAAGCCTGGGGAGGACGAAAATGAAATAAATGTTCATCGAATGACACAAAAATTCCTATTGGATGCACAAGATTTGTTAAAACCTCTAATTAGACAAGAATATGCCTAGGGACTAAGAAGATGACCTAAATGTTCATCCAATGAGACAAATGAACTAATTGGATGCCATAGGTTGGTTAAAAACCCTAAATGGAAAAGAATTAGCCTAGTGATGACGAAAATGACCTAAATGTTCATCCAATGACACAAACACACCTATTGGATGCACAAGATTGGTTAAAAACCTTAATTCGACTAGAATAAGCCTAGGGAGGAAGAAAATAACATAAATATTCATCCAATGACACAAACGAACTTATTGGATGCAAAAGACTGGTTAGAAACCCTAATTGGACAAGAATAAGCCTAGGGAGGGCTAAAATAACCTATATGTTCATCCAATTAGACAAATGAACTAATTGGATGCACAAGATTGGTTTAAAACCCTAATTGGACAAGAATAAGCCAAGGGAGGACGAAAATGGCCTAAGTGTTCATCAAGTGACACAAAAACACCTATTAAATGCGCAAGATTGGTTAAAAACCCTAATTGGACAAGTATAAGCCTAGCGAGGGCGAAAATGACCTAAAAGTTCATCCAACGACACAAATGAACTAATTGGATGCACAAGATTGGTTAAAAACCCTAATTGTACAAGAATAAGCTTGGGGAGGACCTAAGTAACCTAAATATTCATCCAATGACACAAACAAACCTATTTGATGCACAAGATTGGTTAAAAACCCAAATTGGACAAGAATTAGACTTGGGAGGACGAAAATGACCAAAATTTTCATATAATGAAACAAACACATCTATTGGATGCACAAGATTGGTTAAAAACCCTTTTTCGACAAGAATAAGCATTGGGAGGAAGAACATAACCTAAATATTCATCCAATGACACAAACGAACTTATTGTATGGACAAGATTGGTTAAAAACCCAAATTGGACAGGAAAAAGCCTAGGGAGGGCGGAAATGACCTAAATGTTCATCCAATGAGACAAATGAACTAATTGGATGCACAAGATTGATTAAAAACCCTAATTAGACAATAATAAGCTTGGTTAGGATGAAAATAACTTAAATGTTCGTCCAATGACACAAACGCACCTATTTGATGCACAAGATTGGTTAAAAACCCGTATTGGACAAGAATTAGCCTAGGGAGAACGAAAATGACACAAATTTTCGACTAATGAGACAAACACACCCATTGGATGCACAAGATTGGTTAAAAACCCAAATTGGACAAGAATAAGCCTAGGGAGGTCGAAAAATGACCTAAATGTTCATCCAACGACACAAAAACACCTATTGGATGCACAAGATCGGTTAAAAACCCAAATGGGACAAGAATAAGCCTACGGAGGACGAAAATGACCTAAATATTCATCGAATGACACAAATAAACTAATTGGATGCACAAGATTGGTTAAAAACCCTAACTGGATAAGAATAAGCCTGGGGAGGACGAAAATAACCTAAATGTTCATCCAATGACACAAACACACCTGTTGGATGCACAAGATTGATTAAAAACCCTATTTGGACAAGAATTAGCCTAGGGAGGACGAAAATGACCAAACTTTTCATATAATGACACAAAAAGAACTTATTGGATGCACAAGATTGGTTAAAAACCCTAAATGGACAAGAATAAGCCTAGGGAGGACGAAAATGACATAAATGTTCATCAAATGACACAAAAACACCTATTGGATGCACAAGAATGGTTAAAACCTCTAATTAGACAAGAATATGCCTAGGGACGAAGAAAATGACCTAAATGTTCATCCAATGAGACAAATGAACTAATTGGATGCCATAGGTTGGTTAAAAACCCTAAATGGAAAAGAATTAGCCTAGTGATGACGAAAATGACCTAAATGTTCATCCAATGACACAAACACACCTATTGGATGCACAAGATTGGTTAAAAACCCTAATTCGACTAGAATAAGCCTAGGGAGGAAGAAAATAACATAAATATTCATCCAATGACACAAACGAACTTATTGGATGCAAAAGACTGGTTAGAAACCCTAATTGGACAAGAATAAGCCTAGGGAGGGCTAAAATAACTTATATGTTCATCCAATGAAACAAATGAACTAATTGGATGCACAACATTGGTTTAAAACCCTAATTGAACAAGAATAAGCCAAGGGAGGACGAAAATGACCTAAGTGTTCATCAAGTGACACAAAAACACCTATTGAATGCGCAAGATTGGTTAAAAACCCTAATTGGACAAGTATAAGCCTAGCGAGGGCGAAAATGACCTAAAAGTTCATCCAACGACACAAATGAACTAATTGGATGCACAAGATTGGTTAAAAACCCTAATTGTACAAGAATAAGCTTGGGGAGGACCTAAATAACCTAAATATTTATCCAATGACACAAACATACCTATTTAATGCACAAGATTGGTTAAAAACCCTAATTGGACAAGAATTTGACTTGGGAGGACGAAAATGACCAAAATTTTCATATAATGAAACAAACACATCTATTGGATGCACAAGATTGGTTAAAAACCCTTTTTCGACAAGAATAAGCATTGGGAGGAAGAACATAACCTAAATATTCTTCCAATGACACAAACGAACTTATTGTATGGACAAGATTGGTTAGAAACCCTAATTGGACAAGAATAAGCCAAGGGAGGGCGAAAATGACCTAAATGTTCATCCAATGAGACAAATGAACTAATTGGATGCACAAGATTGGTTAAAAACCCTAACTGGATAAGAATAAGCCTGGGGAGGACGAAAATAACCTAAATGTTCATCCAATGACACAAACACACCAGTTGGATGCACAAGATTGATTAAAAACCCTAATTGGACAAGAATTAGCCTAGGGAGGACGAAAATGACCAAACTTTTCATATAATGACACAAAAAGAACTTATTGGATGCACAAGATTGGTTAAAAACCCTAAATGGACAAGAATAAGCCTGGGGAGGACGAAAATGAAATAAATGTTCATCGAATGACACAAAAATTCCTATTGGATGCACAAGATTTGTTAAAACCTCTAATTAGACAAGAATATGCCTAGGGACTAAGAAGATGACCTAAATGTTCATCCAATGAGACAAATGAACTAATTGGATGCCATAGGTTGGTTAAAAACCCTAAATGGAAAAGAATTAGCCTAGTGATGACGAAAATGACCTAAATGTTCATCCAATGACACAAACACACCTATTGGATGCACAAGATTGGTTAAAAACCCTAATTCGACTAGAATAAGCCTAGGGAGGAAGAAAATAACATAAATATTCATCCAATGACACAAACGAACTTATTGGATGCAAAAGACTGGTTAGAAACCCTAATTGGACAAGAATAAGCCTAGGGAGGGCTAAAATAACTTATATGTTCATCCAATGAAACAAATGAACTAATTGGATGCACAACATTGGTTTAAAACCCTAATTGAACAAGAATAAGCCAAGGGAGGACGAAAATGACCTAAGTGTTCATCAAGTGACACAAAAACACCTATTGAATGCACAAGATTGGTTAAAAACCCTAATTGGACAAGTATAAGCCTAGCGAGGGCGAAAATGACCTAAAAGTTCATCCAACGACACAAATGAACTAATTGGATGCACAAGATTGGTTAAAAACCCTAATTGTACAAGAATAAGCTTGGGGAGGACCTAAATAACCTAAATATTTATCCAATGACACAAACATACCTATTTAATGCACAAGATTGGTTAAAAACCCTAATTGGACAAGAATTTGACTTGGGAGGACGAAAATGACCAAAATTTTCATATAATGAAACAAACACATCTATTGGATGCACAAGATTGGTTAAAAACCCTTTTTCGACAAGAATAAGCATTGGGAGGAAGAACATAACCTAAATATTCTTCCAATGACACAAACGAACTTATTGTATGGACAAGATTGGTTAGAAACCCTAATTGGACAAGAATAAGCCAAGGGAGGGCGAAAATGACCTAAATGTTCATCCAATGAGACAAATGAACTAATTGGATGCACAAGATTGGTTAAAAACCCTAACTGGATAAGAATAAGCCTGGGGAGGACGAAAATAACCTAAATGTTCATCCAATGACACAAACACACCAGTTGGATGCACAAGATTGATTAAAAACCCTAATTGGACAAGAATTAGCCTAGGGAGGACGAAAATGACCAAACTTTTCATATAATGACACAAAAAGAACTTATTGGATGCACAAGATTGGTTAAAAACCCTAAATGGACAAGAATAAGCCTGGGGAGGACGAAAATGAAATAAATGTTCATCGAATGACACAAAAATTCCTATTGGATGCACAAGATTTGTTAAAACCTCTAATTAGACAAGAATATGCCTAGGGACTAAGAAGATGACCTAAATGTTCATCCAATGAGACAAATGAACTAATTGGATGCCATAGGTTGGTTAAAAACCCTAAATGGAAAAGAATTAGCCTAGTGATGACGAAAATGACCTAAATGTTCATCCAATGACACAAACACACCTATTGGATGCACAAGATTGGTTAAAAACCTTAATTCGACTAGAATAAGCCTAGGGAGGAAGAAAATAACATAAATATTCATCCAATGACACAAACGAACTTATTGGATGCAAAAGACTGGTTAGAAACCCTAATTGGACAAGAATAAGCCTAGGGAGGGCTAAAATAACCTATATGTTCATCCAATGAGACAAATGAACTAATTGGATGCACAAGATTGGTTTAAAACCCTAATTGGACAAGAATAAGCCAAGGGAGGACGAAAATGGCCTAAGTGTTCATCAAGTGACACAAAAACACCTATTAAATGCGCAAGATTGGTTAAAAACCCTAATTGGACAAGTATAAGCCTAGCGAGGGCGAAAATGACCTAAAAGTTCATCCAACGACACAAATGAACTAATTGGATGCACAAGATTGGTTAAAAACCCTAATTGTACAAGAATAAGCTTGGGGAGGACCTAAGTAACCTAAATATTCATCCAATGACACAAACAAACCTATTTGATGCACAAGATTGGTTAAAAACCCAAATTGGACAAGAATTAGACTTGGGAGGACGAAAATGACCAAAATTTTCATATAATGAAACAAACACATCTATTGGATGCACAAGATTGGTTAAAAACCCTTTTTCGACAAGAATAAGCATTGGGAGGAAGAACATAACCTAAATATTCATCCAATGACACAAACGAACTTATTGTATGGACAAGATTGGTTAAAAACCCAAATTGGACAGGAAAAAGCCTAGGGAGGGCGGAAATGACCTAAATGTTCATCCAATGAGACAAATGAACTAATTGGATGCACAAGATTGATTAAAAACCCTAATTAGACAATAATAAGCTTGGTTAGGATGAAAATAACTTAAATGTTCGTCCAATGACACAAACGCACCTATTTGATGCACAAGATTGGTTAAAAACCCGTATTGGACAAGAATTAGCCTAGGGAGAACGAAAATGACACAAATTTTCGACTAATGAGACAAACACACCCATTGGATGCACAAGATTGGTTAAAAACGCAAATTGGACAAGAATAAGCCTAGGGAGGTCGAAAAATGACCTAAATGTTCATCCAACGACACAAAAACACCTATTGGATGCACAAGATCGGTTAAAAACCCAAATGGGACAAGAATAAGCCTACGGAGGACGAAAATGACCTAAATGTTCATCGAATGACACAAATAAACTAATTGGATGCACAAGATTGGTTAAAAACCCTAATTGGACAAGAATAAGCCTGGGGAGGACGAAAATAACCTAAATGTTCATCCAATGACACAAACACACCTGTTGGATGCACAAGATTGATTAAAACCTCTAATTAGACAAGAATATGCCTAGGTACAAAGAAGATGACCTAAATGTTCATCCAATGAGACAAATGAACTAATTGGATGCCATAGGTTGGTTAAAAACCCTAAATGGAAAAGAATCAGCCTAGTGATGACGAAAATGACCTAAATGTTCATCCAATGACACAAACACATCTATTGGATGCACAAGATTGGTTAAAAACCCTAATTCGACTAGAATAATCCTAGGGAGGAAGAAAATAACATAAATATTCATCCAATGACACAAACGAACTTATTGGATGCAAAAGACTGGTTTGAAACCCTAATTGGACAAGAATAAGCCTAGGGAGGGCTAAAATAATTGGATGCACAAGATTGGTTTAAAACCCTAATTGGACAAGAATAAGCCAAGGGAGGACGAAAATGACCTAAGTGTTCATCAAGTGACACAAAAACACCTATTGGATGCACAACTTGATTTAAAAACCCTAATTTGACTCGAATAAGCCTAGGGAGGAAGCAAATAACCTAAATATTCATCCAATGACACAAAAGAACTTGTTGGTTGCACAAGATTGATTAAAAACCCTAATTAGACAATAATAAGCCTGGTTAGGACGAAAATAACTTAAATGTTCGTCCAATGACACAAACGCACCTATTTGATGCACAAGATTGGTTAAAAACCCGTATTGGACAAGAATTAGCCTAGGGAGGACGAAAATGACACAAATTTTCGACTAATGAGACAAACACACCCATTGGATGCACAAGATTGGGTAAAAACCCAAATTGGACAAGAATAAGCCTAGGGAGGTTGAAAAATAACCTAAATGTTCATCCAACGACACAAAAACACCTATTGGATGCACAAGATCGGTTAAAAACCCAAATGGGACAAGAATAAGCCTACGGAGGACGAAAATGACCTAAATGTTCATCGAATGACACAAATAAAATAATTGGATGCACAAGATTGGTTAAATACCCAAATTGGACAAGAATAAGCCTGGGGAGGACGAAAATAACCTAAATGTTCATCGAATGACACAAAAACACCTATTGGATGCACAAGATTGGTTAAAAACTCTAATTGGACAACAATTAGCTTTGTGAGGACGATAATGATCTAAATGTTCATCCATTGACACAAAAACACCTATTGGATGCACAAGGTTGGTTAAAAATGCTAATTGGAAAAGAATAAGCCTAGGAAGGACGAAAATGACCTAAATGTTGGATGCACAAGATTGGTTAAAAACCCTAATTCGACTAGAATAAGCCTAGGAAGGAAGGAAATAACCTAAATATTCATCCATTGACACAAATGAACTTGTTGGATGCACAAGATTGGTTAGAAACCCTAATTGGACAAGAAGAAACCTAGGGAGGGTGAAAATCACTTAAATGTTCGTCCAATGAGACTAATGAACTAATTGGTGCACAAGATTGGTTAAAAACCCTTATTGGACAAAAATAAGCATGGGGAGGACAAAAATGACCTAAATGTTCATCCAACATACAAAAACACCTATTCGACGCACAAGTTCGGTTAAAAACCCTAATTGGACAAGAATAAGCCTACAGATGGCGAAAATGACCTAAATGTTCATCCAATGACACAAATGAACTAATTGGATGCACAAGATTGATTAAAAACCCTAACTGGACAAGAATTTGCCTAGGGAGGACGAAAATAACCTAAATGTTCATCCAATGACACAAATACACCTATTTGATGCACAAGATTGGATAAAAACCCTAATTAGACAAGAATTAAACTAGGGAGGACGAAAAAGACCTTAATTTTCATCCAATTACACAAACGAACTTATTGGATGTACAAGATTGGCTAAAAACCCTAATTTGACAAGAATAAGCCTAGGGAGGAGGAAAATGACCTAAATGTTTCTCCAACAAAACAAAAACACCTATTGGATACACAAGATTGGTTAACACCCCTAGTTAGACAAGAATAAGCCTAGGGAGGAAGAAAATGACCTAAATGTTCATTTAATGAGACAAATGAACTAATTGGATGCCCAAGATTGGTTAAAAACCCTAATTGGAAAAGAAATAGCCTAACGATGACGAAAATGACCTAAATGTTCATCCAATGACACAAACACAGCTATTTGATGCACAAGATTGGTTAAAAACTCTAATTGGACAACAATTAGCCTAGTGAGGACGAAAATGACCTAAATGTTCATCCAATGACATAAACACACCTATTGGATGCACAAGATTTGTTAAAAACCCTTATTAGACAAGTTTAAGCATTGGAAGGACGAAGATGACAGAAATGAACTAATTGGATGCACAAGATTGGTTTAAAACTCTAATTGGACAAAAATAAGCCTAGGGTGGACGAAAATGACCTAAATGTTCATCAAGTGACACAAAAATACCTATTGGATGCACAAGATTGGTTAAAAACCCTAATTCGACCATAATAAGCCTAGGAAGGAAGCAAATAACCTACATATTCATCCAATAACACAAACAAACTTGTTGGATGCACAAGATTGGTTA
>JBBPBS010000378.1:283233-295570 GCA_037974835.1 Cicer judaicum
AGCCTAGGGAGGAAGAAAATGACCTAAATGTTCATTTAATGAGACAAATGAACAAATTGGATGCCCAAGATTGGTTAAAAACACTAATTGGAAAAGAAATAGCCTAGCGATGACGAAAATGACCTAAATGTTCAACCAATGACACAAACACACCTATTGGATGCACAAGATTGGTTAAAAACCCTAATTCGACTAGAATAAGCCTAGGGAGGAAGAATATAACATAAATATTCATCCAATGACACAAACGAACTTATTGGATGCACAAGACTGGTTAGAAACCCTAATTGGACAAGAATAAGTCTAAGGAGGGCTAAAATAACTTATATGTTCATCCAATGAGACATATGAACTAATTGGGTGCACAAGATTGGTTTAAAACCCTAATTGGACAAGAATAAGCCTAGGGAGGACGAAAATGACCTAAGTATTGGATGGAAGAAAACACCTATTGGATGGAAGAAAATAACCTAAATATTCATAATTGGACAAGTGACACAAAAACACCTATTGGATGGAAGAAAATAACCTAAATATTCATACAATGACACAAACGAATTTATTGTATGGACAAGATTGGTTAAAAACCCAAATTGGATAGGAATAAGCCTAGGGAGGGCGAAAATGACCTAAATGTTCATCCAATGAGACAAATGAACTAATTGGATGCACAAGATTGATTAAAAACCCTAATTAGACAAGAATAAGCCTGGTTAGGACGAAAATAACTTAAATGTTCATCCAATGACACAAACGCACCTATTTCATGCACAAGATTGGTTAAAATCCCGTATTGGACAAGAATTAGCCTTGGGAGGACGAAAATGACACAAATTTTCAACTAATGAGACAAACACACCCATTGGATGCATAAGATTGGTTAAAAACCCAAATTGAACAAGAATAAGCCTAGGGAGGTCGAAAAATGACCTAAATGTTCATCCAACGATACAAAAACACCTATTGGACGCACAAGATCGGTTAAAAACCCAAATGGGACAATAGTAAGCCTGGGGAGGACGAAAATGACCTAAATGTTCATCGACTGACACAAAAACACCTATTGGATGCACAAGATTGGTTAAAAACCCTAATTGGAAAAGAGTAAGCCTGGGGACGAATAAAATGACCTAAATGTCCATCCAATGAGACAAATGAACCAATTGGATGCCATAGATTGGTTAAAAACCCTAATTGGACAAGAGTAAGCCCGGGGTGGACGAAAATGACCTAAATGTTCATCGAATGACACAAAAACACCTATTAGATGCACAAGATTTGTTAAAACCTCTAATTAGAGAAGAATAAGCCTAGGGACGAAGAAAATGACCTAAATGTTCATCCAATGAGACAAATGAACTAATTGGATGCCATAGATTGGTTAAAAACCCTAATTGGAAAAGAATTAGCCTAGTGATGACGAATATGTCCTAAATGTTCATCCAATGACACAAACACACCTATTGGATGCACAAGATTGGTTAAAAACTCTAATTCGACTAGAATAAGCCTAGGGAGGAACCAAATAACCTAAATATTCATCCAATGACACAAACAAACTTGTTGGATGCACAAGATTGGTTAGAAACCCTAATTGGACAAGAATAAGCCTAGGGAGGGCGAAAATGACTTAAATGTTCATCCAATGAGACTAATGAACTAATTGGATGCACAGGATTGGTTAAAAACCCTAATTGGACAAGAATAAGCTTGGGGAGGACAAAAATAACCTAAATGTTCATTCAATTACACAAACACACCTGTGTGATGCACAAGATTGGTTAAAAAACCAAATTGGACAAGAATTAGCCTAGGGAGGACGAAAATGACCTAAATGTTCATCTAATGACACAAACACACCGATTGAATGCGCAAGATTGGTTAAAAACCCTAATTGGACAAGAATAAGCCTAGCGAGGGCGAAAATGACCTAAAAGTTCATCCAACGACACAAATGAACTAATTGGATGCACAAGATTGGTTAAAAACCCTAATTGGACAAGAATAAGCTTGGGGAGGACCTAAATAACCTAAATATTCATCCAATGACACAAACATACCTATTTGACGCACAAGATTCGTTAAAAACCCTAATTGGACAAGAATTAGACTTGGGAGGACGAAAATGACCAAAATTTTCATATAATGAAACAAACACACCTATTGGATGCACAAGATTGGTTAAAAACCCTTTTTCGACAAGATAAGCATTGGGAGGACGAAAATAACTTAAATGTTCATCCAATGACACAAACGCACCTATTTGATGCACAAGATTGGTTAAAAACCCGTATTGGACAAGAATTAGCCTAGAGAGGACGAAAATGACACAAATTTTCGACTAATGAGACAAACACACCCATTGGATGCACACGATTGGTTAAAAACCCAAATTGGACAAGAATAAGCCTAGGGAGGTCGAAAAATGACCTAAATGTTCATCCACTGACACAAAAACACCTATTGGATGCACAAGATCGGTTAAAAACCCATATGGGATGAGAATAAGCCTACGGAAGACGAAAATGACCTAAATGTTCATCGAATGACACAAATAAACTAATTGGATGCACAAGATTGGTTAAAAACCCTAATCAAAAAAGAATAAGCCTGGGGAGGACGAAAATAACCTAAATGTTCATCTAATGACACAAATACACCTGTTGGATGCACAAGGTTGATTAAAAATTCTAATTGGACAAGAATTAGCCTAGGGAGGACGAAAATGACCAAACTTTTCATATAATGACACAAAAAGAACTTATTGGATGCACAAGATTGGTTAAAAACCCTAATTAGACAACAATAAGCCTGGGGAGGACGAAATCGAATGACACAAATAAACTAATTGGATGCACAAGATTGGTTAAAAACTCTTTTTCGACAAGAATAAGCATTGGGAGGAAGAAAATAACCTAAATACTCATCCAATGACACTAACGAACTTATTCTATGGACAAGATTGGTTAAAAATCCATATTGGACAGGAATAAGCCTAGGAAGGGCGAAAATGACCTAAATGTTCATCCAATGAGACAAATGAACTAATTGGATGCACAAGATTGATTAAAAACCCTAATTAGATAAGAATAACCCTGGTTAGGACGAAAATAACTTAAATGTTCATCCAATGACACAAACGCACCTATTTGATGCACAAGATTGGTTAAAAACCCGTATTGGACAAGAATTAGCCTAGGGAGGACGAAAATGACACAAATTTTCGACTAATGAGATAAACACACCCATTGGATGCAGAAGATTGGTTAAAAACCCAAATTGGACAAGAATAAGCCTAGGGAGGTCGAAATATGACCTAAATGTTCATCCAACGACACAAAAACACCTATTGGATGCACAAGATTGGTTAAAAACCCAAATGGGACAAGAATAAGCCTTCGGAGGACGAAAATGACCTAAATGTTCATCGAATGACACAAATAAACTAATTGGATGCACAAGATTGGTTAAAAACCCTAATTGGACAAGAATAAGCCCCGGGAGGACGAAAATAACCTAAATGTTCATCCAATGACACAAACACACCTGTTGGATGCACAATATTGATCAAAAACCCTAATTGGACAAGAATTAGCCTAGGGGGGACGAAAATGACCAAACTTTTCATATAATGACACAAAAAGAACTTATTGGATGCACAAGATTGGTTAAAAACCCTAATTGGACAAGAATAAGCCTGGGGAGGACGAAAATGACCTAAATGTTCATCGAATGACACAAAAACACCTATTGGTTGCACAAGATTGGTTAAAACCTCTAATTAGACAAGAATAAGTCTAGGGACGAAGAAAATGACCTAAATGTTCATGCAATGAGACAAATGAACTAATTGGATGCCATAGATTGGTTAAAAACCCTAATTGGAAAAGAATTAGCCTGACACAAACACACCTATATGATGCACAAGATTGGTTAAAAACCCTAATTCGACTAGAATAAGCCTAGGGAGGAAGCAAATAACATCAATTTTCATCCAACGACACAAATGAACTTATTGGATGCACAAGACTGGTTAGAAACCCTAAATTGGACAAGAATAAGCCTACGGAGGACGAAAATGACCTTAATGTTCATCGAATGACCCAAATAAACTAATTGGATGCACAAGATTGGTTAAAAACCCTAATTGGAAAAGAATAAGCCTGGGGAGGACGAAAATAACCTAAATGTTCATCCAATGACCCAAACACACCTGTTGGATGCACAAGATTGGTTAAAACCTCTAATTAGACAAGAATAAGCCTAGGGACGAAGAAAATGACCTAAATGTTCATCGAATGTGACAAATGAACTAATTGGATGCCATAGATTAGTTAAAAACCCTAATTGGAAAAGAATTAGCCTAGTGATGACGAAAATGACCTAAATGTTCATCCAATGACAGAAACACACCTATTGGATGCACAAGATTGGTTAAAAACCCTAATTCGACTAGAATAAGCCTAGGGAGGAAGAAAATAACAGAAATATTCATCCAATGACACAAACGAACTTATTGGATGCACAAGACTGGTTAGAAACCCTAATTGGACAAGAATAAGCCTAGGGAGGGCTAAAATAACTTATATGTTCATCCAATGAGACATATGAACTTATTGGATGCACAAGATTGGTTTAAAACCCTAATTGGACAAGAATAAGCCTAGGGAGGACGAAAATGACCTAAGTGTTCATCAAGTGACCCAAAAACACCTATTGGATGCACAACTTTAGTTAAAAACCCTAATTCGACTAGAATAAGCCTAGGGAGGAAGCAAATAACCTGAATATTCATCCAATGACACAAACGAACTTATTGGATGCACAAGATCGGTTAAAAACCCTAATGGGACAAGAATAAGGCTACGGATGACGAAAATGACCTAAATGTTCATCGAATGACACAAATAAACTAATTGGATGCACAAGATTGGTTAAAAACCCAAATTGGACAAGAATAAGCCTAGGGAGGTCGAAAAATGACCTAAATGTTCATCCAACGACACAAAAACACCTATTGGATGCACAAGATCGGTTAAAAACCCAAATGGGACAAGAATAAGCCTACGGAGGACAAAAATGACCTAAATGTTCATCGAATGACACAAATAAACTAATTGGATGCACAAGATTGGTTAAAAACCGTAATTGGACAAGAATAAGCCTGGGGAGAACGAAAATGACCTAAATGTTCATCGAATGACACAAATACACCTATTGAATGCGCAAGATTGGTTAAAAACCCTAATTCGACTACAATAACCCTAGGGAGGAAGAAAATAACATAAATATTCATCCAATGACACAAACGAACTTATTGGATGCACAAGACTGGTTAGAAACCCTAATTGGACAAGAATAAGCCTAGGGAGGGCTAAAATAACTTATATGTTCATCCAATGAGACAGATAAACTAATTGGATGCACAAGATTGGTTTAAAACCCTAATTGGACAAGAATAAGCCTTGGGAGGACGAAAATGACCAAAGTGTTCATCAAGTGACCCAAAAACACCTATTGGATGCACAACTTTAGTTAAAAACCCTAATTCGACTAGAATAAGCCTAGGGAGGAAGCAAATAACCTGAATATTCATCCAATGACACAAACGAACTTATTGGATGCACAAGATCGGTTAAAAACCCTAATGGGACAAGAATAAGGCTACGGATGACGAAAATGACCTAAATGTTCATCGAATGACACAAATAAACTAATTGGATGCACAAGATTGGTTAAAAACCCAAATTGGACAAGAATAAGCCTAGGGAGGTCGAAAAATGACCTAAATGTTCATCCAACGACACAAAAACACCTATTGGATGCACAAGATCGGTTAAAAACCCAAATGGGACAAGAATAAGCCTACGGAGGACGAAAATGACCTAAATGTTCATCGAATGACACAAATAAACTAATTGGATGCACAAGATTGGTTAAAAACCCTAATTGGATAAGAATAAGCCTGGGGAGAACGAAAATGACCTAAATGTTCATCGAATGACACAAATACACCTATTGAATGCGCAAGATTGGTTAAAAACCCTAATTCGACTACAATAACCCTAGGGAGGAAGAAAATAACATAAATATTCATCCAATGACACAAACGAACTTATTGGATGCACAAGACTGGTTAGAAACCCTAATTGGACAAGAATAAGCCTAGGGAGGGCTAAAATAACTTATATGTTCATCCAATGAGACAGATAAACTAATTGGATGCACAAGATTGGTTTAAAACCCTAATTGGACAAGAATAAGCCTTGGGAGGACGAAAATGACCTAAGTGTTTATCAAGTGACCCAAAAACACCTATTGGATGCACAACTTTAGTTAAAAACCCTAATTCGAATAGAATAAGCCTAGGGAGGAAGCAAATAACCTGAATATTCATCCAATGACACAAACGAACTTATTGGATGCACAAGATCGGTTAAAAACCCAAATGGGACAATAATAAGCCTACGGCGGACGAAAATGACCTAAATGTTCATCGAATGACACAAATAAACTAATTGGATGCACAAGATTGGTTAAAAACCCTAATTGGACAAGAATAAGCCTGGGGAGGCCGAAAATAACCTAAATGTTGATTCAATGACACAAACACACCTGTTGGATGCACATGATTGATTAAAAATCCGAATTGGACAAGAATTTGCATAGGGAGGACGAAAATGACCAAACTTTTCATATGATGACACAAAAAGAACTTATTGGATGCACAAGATTGGTTAAAAACCCTAATTGGACAAGAATTAGCCTGGGGAGGACGAAAATGACCTAAATGTTCATCGAATGACACAAAAACACCTATTGGATGCACAAGATTGGTTAAAACCTCTAATTAGACACGAATAAGCCTAGGGACGAAGAAAATGACCTAAAAGGTTATCCAATGCGACAAATGAACTAATTGCATGCCATAGATTGGTTAAAAACCCTAATTGGAAAAGAATTAGCCTAGTGATGATGAAAATGACCTAAATGTTCATCCAATGACACAAACACACCTATTGGATGTACAAGATTGGTTAAAAACCCTAATTCGACTGGAATAAGCCTAGGAAGGAAGAAAATAACATAAATATTCATCCAATGACACAAACGAACTTATTGGATGCACAAGACTGGTTAGAAACCCTAATTGGACAAGAATAAGCCTAGGGAGGGCTAAAATAACTTATATGTTCATTCAATGAGACAAATGAACAAATTGTATACACAAGATTGGTTGAAAAGCCTAATTGGACAAGAATAATCCTAGGGAGGACGAAAATGACGTAAGTGTTCATCAAGTGACACAAAAACACCTATTGGATGCACAACATGAGTTAAAAACCATAATTCGACTAGAATAAGCCTAGGGAGGAAGCAAATAACCTAAATATTCATCCAATGACACAAACGAACTTGTTGGATGCACAAGATTGGTTAGAAACCCTAATTGGACAAGAATAAGCCTAGGGAGGGCGAAAATGACTTAAATGTTCATCCAATGAGACTAATGAACAAATTGGAAGCACAAGATTGGTTAAAAATCGTAATTGGACTAGAATAAGCCTGGGGAGGGCAAAAAAAAACCTAAATGTTCATTCAATTACACAAACACACCTATGTGATGCACAAGATTGGTTAAAAACCCTAATTGGACAAGGATAAGCCTAGCGAGGGCGAAAATGACCTAAAAGTTCATCCAACGACACAAATGAACTAATTGGATGCACAAGATTGGTTAAAAACCCTAATTGTACAAGAATAAGCTTGGGGAGGACGAAAATGACCTAAATGTTCATCTAATGACACAAACAGACCTATTGAATGCGCAAGATTGGTTAAAAACCCTAATTGGACAAGTATAAGCCTAGCGAGGGCGAAAATGACCTAAAAGTTCATCCAACGACACAAATGAACTAATTGGATGCACAAGATTGGTTAAAAACCCTAATTGTACAAGAAAAAGCTTGGGGAGGACCTAAATAACCTAAATATTCATCCAATGACACAAACGTACGTATTTGATGCACAAGATTGGTTAAAAACCCTAATTAGACAGGAATAAGCCTAGGGAGGGCGAAAATGACCTAAATGTTCATCCAATGAGACAAATGAACTAATTGGATGCACAAGATTGATTAAAAACCCTAATTAGACAATAATAAGCCTGGTTAGGACGAAAATAACTTAAATGTTCGTCCAATGACACAAACGCACCTATTTGATGCACAAGATTGGTTAAAAACCCGTATTGGACAAGAATTAGCCTACGGAGGACGAAAATGACACAAATTTTCGACTAATGAGACAAACACACCAATTGGATGCACAAGATTGGTTAAAAACCCAAATTGGACAAGAATAAGCCTAGGGAGGTCGAAAAATGACCTAAATGTTCATCCAACGACACAAAAACACCTATTGGATGCACAAGATCGGTTAAAAACCCAAATGGGACAAGAATAAGCCTACGGAGGACGAAAATGACCTAAATGTTCATCGAATGACACAAATAAACTAATTCGATGCACAAGATTGGTTAAAAACCCTAACTGGATAAGAATAAACTTGGGGAGGACGAAAATAACCTAAATGTTCATCCAATGACACAAACACACCGTTTGGATGCTCAAGATTGATTAAAAACCCTATTTGGACAAGAATTAGCCTAGGGAGGACGAAAATGACCAAACTTTTCATATAATGACACAAAAAGAACTTATTGGATGCACAAGATTGGTTAAAAACCCTAAATGGACAAGAATAAGCCTGGGGAGGACGAAAATGACATAAATGTTCATCAAATGACACAAAAACACCTATTGGATGCACAAGAATGGTTAAAACCTCTAATTAGACAAGAATATGCCTAGGGACGAAGAAAATGACCTAAATGTTCATCCAATGAGACAAATGAACTAATTGGATGCCATAGGTTGGTTAAAAACCCTAAATGGAAAAGAATTAGCCTAGTGATGACGAAAATGACCTAAATGTTCATCCAATGACACAAACACACCTATTGGATGCACAAGATTGGTTAAAAACCCTAATTCGACTAGAATAAGCCTAGGGAGGAAGAAAATAACATAAATATTCATCCAATGACACAAACGAACTTATTGGATGCAAAAGACTGGTTAGAAACCCTAATTGGACAAGAATAAGCCTAGGGAGGGCTAAAATAACTTATATGTTCATCCAATGAAACAAATGAACTAATTGGATGCACAACATTGGTTTAAAACCCTAATTGAACAAGAATAAGCCAAGGGAGGACGAAAATGACCTAAGTGTTCATCAAGTGACACAAAAACACCTATTGAATGCGCAAGATTGGTTAAAAACCCTAATTGGACAAGTATAAGCCTAGCGAGGGCGAAAATGACCTAAAAGTTCATCCAACGACACAAATGAACTAATTGGATGCACAAGATTGGTTAAAAACCGTAATTGTACAAGAATAAGCTTGGGGAGAACCTAAATAACCTAAATATTTATCCAATGACACAAACATACCTATTTAATGCACAAGATTGGTTAAAAACCCTAATTGGACAAGAATTTGACTTGGGAGGACGAAAATGACCAAAATTTTCATATAATGAAACAAACACATCTATTGGATGCACAAGATTGGTTAAAAACCCTTTTTCGACAAGAATAAGCATTGGGAGGAAGAACATAACCTAAATATTCTTCCAATGACACAAACGAACTTATTGTATGGACAAGATTGGTTAGAAACCCTAATTGGACAAGAATAAGCCAAGGGAGGGCGAAAATGACCTAAATGTTCATCCAATGAGACAAATGAACTAATTGGATGCACAAGATTGGTTAAAAACCCTAACTGGATAAGAATAAGCCTGGGGAGGACGAAAATAACCTAAATGTTCATCCAATGACACAAACACACCAGTTGGATGCACAAGATTGATTAAAAACCCTAATTGGACAAGAATTAGCCTAGGGAGGACGAAAATGACCAAACTTTTCATATAATGACACAAAAAGAACTTATTGGATGCACAAGATTGGTTAAAAACCCTAAATGGACAAGAATAAGCCTGGGGAGGACGAAAATGAAATAAATGTTCATCGAATGACACAAAAATTCCTATTGGATGCACAAGATTTGTTAAAACCTCTAATTAGACAAGAATATGCCTAGGGACTAAGAAGATGACCTAAATGTTCATCCAATGAGACAAATGAACTAATTGGATGCCATAGGTTGGTTAAAAACCCTAAATGGAAAAGAATTAGCCTAGTGATGACGAAAATGACCTAAATGTTCATCCAATGACACAAACACACCTATTGGATGCACAAGATTGGTTAAAAACCTTAATTCGACTAGAATAAGCCTAGGGAGGAAGAAAATAACATAAATATTCATCCAATGACACAAACGAACTTATTGGATGCAAAAGACTGGTTAGAAACCCTAATTGGACAAGAATAAGCCTAGGGAGGGCTAAAATAACCTATATGTTCATCCAATGAGACAAATGAACTAATTGGATGCACAAGATTGGTTTAAAACCCTAATTGGACAAGAATAAGCCAAGGGAGGACGAAAATGGCCTAAGTGTTCATCAAGTGACACAAAAACACCTATTAAATGCGCAAGATTGGTTAAAAACCCTAATTGGACAAGTATAAGCCTAGCGAGGGCGAAAATGACCTAAAAGTTCATCCAACGACACAAATGAACTAATTGGATGCACAAGATTGGTTAAAAACCCTAATTGTACAAGAATAAGCTTGGGGAGGACCTAAGTAACCTAAATATTCATCCAATGACACAAACAAACCTATTTGATGCACAAGATTGGTTAAAAACCCAAATTGGACAAGAATTAGACTTGGGAGGACGAAAATGACCAAAATTTTCATATAATGAAACAAACACATCTATTGGATGCACAAGATTGGTTAAAAACCCTTTTTCGACAAGAATAAGCATTGGGAGGAAGAACATAACCTAAATATTCATCCAATGACACAAACGAACTTATTGTATGGACAAGATTGGTTAAAAACCCAAATTGGACAGGAAAAAGCCTAGGGAGGGCGGAAATGACCTAAATGTTCATCCAATGAGACAAATGAACTAATTGGATGCACAAGATTGATTAAAAACCCTAATTAGACAATAATAAGCTTGGTTAGGATGAAAATAACTTAAATGTTCGTCCAATGACACAAACGCACCTATTTGATGCACAAGATTGGTTAAAAACCCGTATTGGACAAGAATTAGCCTAGGGAGAACGAAAATGACACAAATTTTCGACTAATGAGACAAACACACCCATTGGATGCACAAGATTGGTTAAAAACCCAAATTGGACAAGAATAAGCCTAGGGAGGTCGAAAAATGACCTAAATGTTCATCCAACGACACAAAAACACCTATTGGATGCACAAGATCGGTTAAAAACCCAAATGGGACAAGAATAAGCCTACGGAGGACGAAAATGACCTAAATGTTCATCGAATGACACAAATAAACTAATTGGATGCACAAGATTGGTTAGAAACCCTAATTGGACAAGAATAAGCCTGGGGAGGACGAAAATAACCTAAATGTTCATCCAATGACACAAACACACCTGTTGGATGCACAAGATTGATTAAAACCTCTAATTAGACAAGAATATGCCTAGGTACAAAGAAGATGACCTAAATGTTCATCCAATGAGACAAATGAACTAATTGGATGCCATAGGTTGGTTAAAAACCCTAAATGGAAAAGAATTAGCCTAGTGATGACGAAAATGACCTAAATGTTCATCCAATGACACAAACACATCTATTGGATGCACAAGATTGGTTAAAAACCCTAATTCGACTAGAATAATCCTAGGGAGGAAGAAAATAACATAAATATTCATCCAATGACACAAACGAACTTATTGGATGCAAAAGACTGGTTTGAAACCCTAATTGGACAAGAATAAGCCTAGGGAGGGCTAAAATAATTGGATGCACAAGATTGGTTTAAAACCCTAATTGGACAAGAATAAGCCAAGGGAGGACGAAAATGACCTAAGTGTTCATCAAGTGACACAAAAACACCTATTGGATGCACAACTTGATTTAAAAACCCTAATTTGACTCGAATAAGCCTAGGGAGGAAGCAAATAACCTAAATATTCATCCAATGACACAAAAGAACTTGTTGGTTGCACAAGATTGATTAAAAACCCTAATTAGACAATAATAAGCCTGGTTAGGACGAAAATAACTTAAATGTTCGTCCAATGACACAAACGCACCTATTTGATGCACAAGATTGGTTAAAAACCCGTATTGGACAAGAATTAGC
>JBBPBS010000379.1:0-16158 GCA_037974835.1 Cicer judaicum
AAACCCTAATTGGACAAGAATTAGCCTAGGGAGGACGAAAATGACTTAATTGTTCATCCAATGACCAAAACACCTATTGGATGCACAAGATCGGTTAGAAACCCTAATTGGACAAGATTATGTTTAGGGAGGACGAAAATGACCTAAATATTCATCCAATGACAATAAAACACCTATTGGATGCACAAGATTGGTTACAAACCGTAATTGGACCAGAATAAGCCTAGGGAGGACGAAAATGACCTAATTGTTCATCCAATGACACAAAACACCTATTGGAAGCACAAGATTTGTTAGAAACCCTAATTGGACAAGAATAAGCCTTGGGAGGACGAAAATGACCTAAAAGTTCATCCAATGACACAAAACACCTATTTGGATGCACAAGATTGGTTAAAAACCCTAATTGGACAAGAATAAGCCTAAGGAGGACGAAAATGACCTAATTGTTCATCCAATGACACAAAAACACCTATTGGACGCACAAGATTGGTTAGAAACCCTAATTGCACAAGCATAAACCTAGGAAGGATGAAAATGACCTAAATGTTCATCAAATGACACAAAAACACCTATTGGATGCACAAGATTGGCTACAAACCCTAATTGGACAAGATTAATTGTAGGAAGGACGAAAATAACCTAAATATTCATCCAATGACCCAAAAACACCTATTGGATGCCCAAGATTGGTTAGAAACCCTAATTGGACAAGATTAAGTTTAGGGAGGACGAAAATGACCTAAATGTTCATCCAATGACACAAAACACCTATCGGATGCAGAAGATTGGTTACAAACCCTAATTGGACAAGATTAAGTTTAGGGAGGACGAAAATGACCTAAATATTCATCCAATGACCCAAAAACACCTATTGGATGCCCAAGATTGGTTAAAAACCCTAATTGGACAAGCATAAGCCTAGGGAGGATGAAAATGACCTAATTGTTCATCCAATGACACAAAAACACCTATTGGATGCACAAGGTTGGTTAAAAACCCTAATTGGACAAGATTAAGTGTAGGGAGGACGAAAATGACCTAAATGTTCATCCAATGACACAAAAGACGTAGTGGATGCACAAGATTGGTTAGAAACCCTAATTGGACAAGAATTAGCCTAGGGAGGACGAAAATAACCTAATAGTTCATCCAATGACACAAAAACACCTATTGGATGCACAAGATTGGTTAGAAACCCAAATTGGACAAGATTAAGTTTAGGGAGGACGAAAATGACCTAAGTGTTCATCCAATGACACAAAACACCTATTGCATGCGCAAGATTGGTTAAAAACCCTAATTGGACAAGATTATGTGTAGGGAGGACGAAAATGACCTAAATGTTCATCCAATGACACAAAAGACGTAGTGGATGCACAAGATTGGTTAGAAACCCTAATTGGACAAGAATTAGCCTAGGGAGGACGAAAATAACCTAATAGTTCATCCAATGACACAAAAACACCTATTGGATGCACAAGATTGGTTAGAAACCCAAATTGGACAAGATTAAGTTTAGGGAGGACGAAAATGACCTAAGTGTTCATCCAATGACACAAAACACCTATTGGATGCGCAAGATTGGTTAAAAACCCTAATTGGACAAGATTATGTGTTGGGAGGACGAAAATGACCTAACTATTCAACCAATGACACAAAAACCCCTATTGGATGCACAAGATTGGTTAAAAACCCTAATTGGACAAGAATAAGCCTAAGGAGGACGAAAATGACCTAATTGTTCATCCAATGACACAAAACACCTATTGGATGCACAAGATTGGTTAGAAACCCTAATTCGACAAGAATTAGCCTAGGGAGGACGAAAATGACCTAATTGTTCATCCAATGACACAAAAACGCCAATTGGACGCAAAAGATTGCTTAGAAACCCTAATTGGACAAGCATAAGTCTAGGAAGGACAAAAATGACGTAAATGTTCACCCAATGACACAAAAACACCTATTGGATGCACAAGATTGGTTAGAAACCCTAATTGGACAAGAATTAGCCTAGGGATGACGAAAATGACCTAATTGTTCATCCAATGACACAAAAACACCTATTGGACGCTCAAGATTAGTTAGAAACCCTAATTGGACAAGCATAAGCCTAGGAAGGACGAAAATGACCTAAATGTTCAACGAATGACACAAAAACACCTATTGGATGCACAAGATTGGTTAGAAACCCTAATTGGACAAGATTAATTGTAGGGAGGACGAAAATGACATAAATATTTATCCAATGACACAAAAACTCCTATTGGATGCACAAGATTGGTTAAAAACCCTAATTGGACAACATTAAGTTTAGGGAGGACGAAAATGACAAAAATATTCATCCAATGACACAAAACACGTATTGGATGCACAAGATTGGTTAGAAACCCTAATTGGACAAGATTAATTGTAGGGAGGACGAAAATGACATAAATATTCATCCAATGACACAAAACACGTATTGGATGCACGAGATTGGTTAGAAACCCTAATTGGACAAGAATTAGCCTAGGGATGACGAAAATGACCTAATTGTTCATCCAATGACACAAAAACACCTATTGGACGCTCAAGATTAGTTAGAAACCCTAATTGGACAAGCATAAGCCTAGGAAGGACGAAAATGACCTAAATGTTCATCAAATGACACAAAAACACCTATTGGATGCACAAGATTGGTTAGAAACCCTAATTGGACAAGATTAATTGTAGGGAGGACGAAAATGACATAAATATTTATCTAATGACAAAAAACTCCTATTGGATGCACAAGATTGGTTAAAAACCCAAATTGGACAAGATTAAGTTTAGGGAGGACGAAAATGACATAAATGTTCATTCAATGACACAAAAACACCTATCGGATGCAAAAGATTGGTTAGAAACCCTAACTGGACAAGATTAAGTTTAGGGAGGACGAAAATGACGTAATTGTTCATCCAATGACACAAAAACACCTATTGGACGCACAAGATTGGTTCGAAACCCTAAATGGACAAGCATAAGCCTAGGAAGGATGAAAATGACCTAAATGTTCATCCAATGACACAAAAACACCTATTGGATGCACAAGATTGGTTAGAAACCCTAATTGGACAAGATTAATTGTAGGG
This sequence comes from Cicer judaicum, assembly GCA_037974835.1. NCBI lineage: Eukaryota > Viridiplantae > Streptophyta > Magnoliopsida > Fabales > Fabaceae > Cicer > Cicer judaicum. The sequence goes on from JBBPBS010000379.1 coordinate 3,120, forward strand.
AGGACGAAAATGACATAAATATTTATCCAATGACACAAAAACACCTATTGGATGCACAAGATTGGTTAAAAACCCTAATTGGACAAGAATAAGCCTAAGGAGGACGAAAATGACCTAATTGTTCATCCAATGACACAAAACACCTATTGGATGCACAAGATTGGTTAGAAACCCTAATTGGACAAGAATTAGCCTAGGGAGGACGAAAATGACATAAATATTTATCCAATGACACAAAAACACCTCTTGGATGCACAAGATTAGTTAAAAACCCTAATTGGACAAGAATTAGCCTAGGGAGGACGAAAATGACTTAATTGTTCATCCAATGACCAAAACACCTATTGGATGCACAAGATTGGTTAGAAACCCTAATTTGACAAGATTAAGTTTAGGGAGGACGAAAATGACCTAAATGTTCATCCAATGACAATAAAACACCTATTGGATGCACATGATTGGTCACAAACCCTAATTGGACAAGAATTATCCTTGGGAGGACGAAAATGACCTAATTGTTCATCCAACGACACAAAAACATCTATTGGATGCACAAGATTGGGTAGAAACCCTAATTGGACAAGATTAAGTTTAGGGAGGACGAAAATGACCTAAATGTTCATCCAATGACAATAAAACACCTATTGGATGCACATGATTGGTCACAAACCCTAATTGGACAAGAATTATCCTTGGGAGGACGAAAATGACCTAATTGTTCATCCAACGACACAAAAACATCTATTGGATGCACAAGATTGGGTAGAAACCCTAATTGGACAAGATTAAGTTTAGGGAGGACGAAAATGACCTAAATGTTCATCCAATGACACAAAACACCTATTCGATGCACAAGATTAGTTAAAAACCTTAATTGGACAAGATTAAGTGTAGGGAGGACGAAAATGACTTAAATGTTCATCCAATGACACAAAACACGTATTGGATGCACAAGATTGGTTAGAAACCCTAATGGGACAAGAATTAGCCTAGGGAGGACGAAAATGACCTAAATGTTCTTCCAATGACACAAAACACCTATTTGGATGCACAAGATTTGTTAAAAACCCTAATTGGACAGGAATTAGCCTAGGGAGGACGAAAATGACTTAATTGTTCATCCAATGACCAAAACACCTATTGGATGCACAAGATTGGTTAGAAACCCTAATTGGACAAGATTATGTTTAGCGAGGACGAAAATGACCTAAATGTTCATCCAATGACAATAAAACACCTATTGGATGCACAAGATTGGTTACAAACCGTAATTGGACCAGAATAAGCCTAGGGAGGACGAAAATGACCTAATTGTTCATCCAATGACACAAAACACCTATTGGAAGCACAAGATTGGTTAGAAACCCTAATTGGACAAGAATAAGCCTAGGGAGGACGAAAATGACCTAAATGTTCATCCAATGACACAAAAACACCTATTGGACGCACAAGATTGGTTAGAAACCCTAATTGCACAAGCATAAGCCTAGGAAGGACGAAAATGACCTAAATGTTCATCAAATGACACAAAAACACCTATTGGATGCACAAGATTGGCTAGAAACCCTAATTGGACAAGATTAATTGTAGGGAGGACGAAAATGACCTAAATATTCATCCAATGACCCAAAAACACCTATTGGATGCCCAAGATTGGTTAAAAACCCTAATTGGACAAGAATAAGCCTAGGGAGGATGAAAATGACCTAATTGTTCATCCAATGACACAAAAACACCTATTGGATGCACAAGGTTGGTTAAAAACCCTAATTGGACAAGATTAAGTGTAGGGAGGACGAAAATGACCTAAATGTTCATCCAATGACACAAAAGACGTAGTGGATGCACAAGATTGGTTAGAAACCCTAATTGGACAAGAATTAGCCTAGGGAGGACGAAAATAACCTAATAGTTCATCCAATGACACAAAAACACCTATTGGATGCACAAGATTGGTTAGAAACCCAAATTGGACAAGATTATGTTTAGGGAGGACGAAAATGACCTAAGTGTTCATCCAATGACACAAAACACCTATTGCATGCGCAAGATTGGTTAAAAACCCTAATTGGACAAGATTATGTGTAGGGAGGACGAAAATGACCTAAATGTTCATCCAATGACACAAAAGACGTAGTGGATGCACAAGATTGGTTAGAAACCCTAATTGGACAAGAATTAGCCTAGGGAGGACGAAAATAACCTAATAGTTCATCCAATGACACAAAAACACCTATTGGATGCACAAGATTGGTTAGAAACCCAAATTGGACAAGATTAAGTTTAGGGAGGACGAAAATGACCTAAGTGTTCATCCAATGACACAAAACACCTATTGCATGCGCAAGATTCGTTAAAAACCCTAATTGGACAAGATTATGTGTAGGGAGGACGAAAATGACCTAACTATTCAACCAATGACACAAAAACCCCTATTGGATGCACAAGATTGGTTAAAAACCCTAATTGGACAAGAAAAAGCCTAAGGAGGACGAAAATGACCTAATTGTTCATCCAATGACACAAAACACCTATTGGATGCACAAGATTGGTTAGAAACCCTAATTCGACAAGAATTAGCCTAGGGAGGACGAAAATGACCTAATTGTTCATCCAATGACACAAAAACACCAATTGGACGCACAAGATTGGTTAGAAATCCTAATTGGACAAGCATAAGTCTAGGAAGGACAAAAATGACGTAAATGTTCATCCAATGACACAAAAACACCTATTGGATGCACAAGATTGGTTAGAAACCATAATTGGACAAGATTAATTGTAGGGAGGACGAAAATGACATAAATATTTATCCAATGACACAAAAACACCTCTTGGATACACAAGATTGGTTAAAAAGCCTAATTGGACAAGAATTAGCCTAGGGAGGACGAAAATGACTAAATTGTTCATCCAATGACCAAAACACCTATTGGATGCACATGATTGGTTAGAAACCCTAATTGGACAAGATTAAGTTTAGGGAGGACGAAAATGACCTAAATGTTCATCCAATGACGATAAAACACCTATTGGATGCACATGATTGGTTACAAACCCTAATTGGACAAGAATTAGCCTAGGGAGGACGAAAATGACCTAATTGTTCATCCAACGACACAAAAACATCTATTGGATGCACAAGATTGGGTAGAAACCCTAATTGGACAAGATTAAGTTTAGGGAGGACGAAAATGACCTAAATGTTCATCCAATGACACAAAACACCTATTCGATGCACAAGATTGGTTAAAAACCCTAATTGGACAAGATTAAGTGTAGGGAGGACGAAAATGACCTAAATGTTCATCCAATGACACAAAACACGTATTGGATGCACAAGATTGGTTAGAAACCCTAATGGGACAAGAATTAGCCTAGGGAGGACGAAAATGACCTAAATGTTCATCCAATGACACAAAACACCTATTTGGACGCTCAAGATTGGTTAAAAACCCTAATTGGACAAGAATAAGCCTAAGGAGGACGAAAATGACCTAAATGTTCATCCAATGACACAAAAACACCTATTGGATGCACAAGATTCGTTAGAAACCCTAATTGGACAAGATTAAGTTTAGGGAGGACGAAAATGAACTAAATATTCATCCAATGACACAAAACACCTATTGGATGCACAAGATTGGTTAAAAACCCTAATTGGACAAGATTAAGTGTAGGGAGGACGAAAATGACCTAAAAATTCATCCAATGACACAAAAACACCTATTGGAGGCACAAGATTGGTTAAAAACCCTAATTGGACAAGAATAAGCCTAGGGAGGACGAAAATGACCTAATTGTTCATCCAATGACACAAAAACACCTATTGGACGCACAAGATTGGTTAAACACCCTAATTGGACAAGATTAATTGTAGGAAGGACGAAAATCACATAAATATTTATCCAATGACACAAAAACACCTATTGGATGCACAAGATTGGTTAAAAACCCTAATTGGACAAGATTAAGTTTAGGGAGGACGAAAATGACATAAATATTCATCCAATGACACAAAACACCTATTGGATGCACAAGATTGGTTAGAAACCCTAATTGGACAAGATTAATTGTAGGGAGGACGAAAATGACATAAATATTTATCCAATGACACAAAAACTCCTATTGGATGCACAAGATTGGTTAAAAACCCTAATTGGACAAGATTAAGTGTAGGGAGGACGAAAATGACATAAATATTCATCCAATGACACAAAACACGTATTGGATGCACAAGATTGGTTAGAAACCCTAATTGGACAAGAATTAGCCTAGGGATGACGAAAATGACCTAATTGTTCATCCAATGACACAAAAACACCTATTGGACGCTCAAGATTAGTTAGAAACCCTAATTGGACAAGCATAAGCCTAGGAAGGACGAAAATGACCTAAATGTTCATCAAATGACACAAAAACACCTATTGGATGCACAAGATTGGTTAGAAACCCTAATTGGACAAGATTAATTGTAGGGAGGACGAAAATGACATAAATATTTATCTAATGACAAAAAACTCCTATTGGATGCACAAGATTGGTTAAAAACTCAAATTGGACAAGATTAAGTTTAGGGAGGACGAAAATGACATAAATGTTCATTCAATGACACAAAAACACCTATCGGATGCAAAAGATTGGTTAGAAACCCTAACTGGACAAGATTAAGTTTAGGGAGGACGAAAATGACATAATTGTTCATCCAATGACACAAAAACACCTATTGGACGCACAAGATTGGTTCGAAACCCTAATTGGACAAGCATAAGCCTAGGAAGGATGAAAATGACCTAAATGTTCATCCAATGACACAAAAACACCTATTGGATGCACAAGATTGGTTAGAAACCCTAATTGGACAAGATTAAGTTTAGGGAGGACGAAAATGACCTAAATATTCATCCAATGACACAAAACACCTATTGGATGCACAAGATTGGTTAGAAACCCTAATTGGACAAGAATTAGCCTAGGGTGGACGAAAATGACCTAATTGTTCATCCAATGACACAAAACACGTATTGGATGCACAAGATTGGTTAGAAACCCTAATTGGACAAGAATTAGCCTAGGGATGACGAAAATGACCTAATTGTTCATCCAATGACACAAAAACACCTATTGGAAGCTCAAGAATAGTTAGAAACCCTAATTGGACAAGCATAAGCCTAGGAAGGACGAAAATGACCTAAATGTTCATCGAATGACACAAAAACACCTATTGGATGCACAAGATTGGTTAGAAACCCTAATTGGACAAGATAAATTGTAGGGAGGACGAAAATGACATAAATATTTATCCAATGACACAAAAACTCCTATTGGATGCACAAGATTGGTTAAAAACCCTAATTGGACAAGATTAAGTTTAGGGAGGACGAAAATGACATAAATATTCATGCAATGACACAAAACACGTATTGGATGCACAAGATTGGTTAGAAACCCTAATTGGACAAGAATTAGCCTAGGGAGGACGAAAATGACCTAATTGTTCATCCAATGACACAAAACACGTATTGGATGCACAAGATTGGTTAGAAACCCTAATTGGACAAGAATTAGCCTAGGGATGACGAAAATGACCTAATTGTTCATCCAATGACACAAAAACACCTATTGGATGCACAAGATTGGTTAGAAACCCTAATTGGACAAGATTAATTGTAGGGAGGACGAAAATGACATAAATATTTATCCAATGACACAAAAACTCCTATTGGATGCACAAGATTGGTTAAAAACCCTAATTGGACAAGATTAAGTTTAGGGAGGACGAAAATGACCTAAATATTCATCCAATGACCCAAAAACACCTATTGGATGCCCATGATTGGTTAAAAACCCTAATTGGATAAGAATAAGCCTAGGGAGGATGAAAATGACCTAATTGTTCATCCAATGACACAAAAACACCTATTGGATGCACAAGATTGGTTAGAAATCCTAATTGGACAAGATTAAGTTTAGGGAGGACGAAATTGACCTAAATGTTCATCCAATGACACCAAACACCTATTGGATGCACAAGATTGGTTAGAAACCCTAATTGGACAAGATTAAGTTTAGGGAGGACGAAAATGACATAAATATTTATCCAATGACACAAAAACACCTCTTGGATGCACAAGATTGGTTAAAAACCCTAATTGGACAAGAATTAGCCTAGGGAGGACGAAAATAACTAAATTGTTCATCCAATGACCAAAACACCTATTGGATGCACATGATTGGTTAGAAACCCTAATTGGACAAGATTAAGTTTAGGGAGGACGAAAATGACCTAAATGTTCATCCAATGACAATAAAACACCTATTGGATGCACATGATTGGTTACAAACCCTAATTGGACAAGAATTAGCCTAGGGAGGACGAAAATGACCTAATTGTTCATCCAACGACACAAAAACATCTATTGGATGCACAAGATTGGGTAGAAACCCTATTTGGACAAGATTAAGTTTAGGGAGGACGAAAATGACCTAAATGTTCATCCAATGACACAAAACACCTATTCGACGCACAAGATTGGTTAAAAACCCTAATTGGACAAGATTAAGTGTAGGGAGGACGAAAATGACCTAAATGTTCATCCAATGACACAAAACACGTATTGGATGCACAAGATTGGTTAGAAACCCTAATGGGACAAGAATTAGCCTAGGGAGGACGAAAATGACCTAAATGTTCATCCAATGACACAAAACACCTATTTGGACGCTCAAGATTGGTTAAAAACCCTAATTGGACAAGAATAAGCCTAAGGAGGACGAAAATGACCTAAATGTTCATCCAATGACACAAAAACACCTATTGGATGCACAAGATTCGTTAGAAACCCTAATTGGACAAGATTAAGTTTAGGGAGGACGAAAATGAACTAAATATTCATCCAATGACACAAAACACCTATTGGATGCACAAGATTGGTTAAAAACCCTAATTGGACAAGATTAAGTGTAGGGAGGACGAAAATGACCTAAAAATTCATCCAATGACACAAAAACACCTATTGGAGGCACAAGATTGGTTAAAAACCCTAATTGGACAAGAATAAGCCTAGGGAGGACGAAAATGACCTAATTGTTCATCCAATGACACAAAAACACCTATTGGACGCACAAGATTGGTTAAACACCCTAATTGGACAAGATTAATTGTAGGAAGGACGAAAATGACATAAATATTTATCCAATGACACAAAAACACCTATTGGATGCACAAGATTGGTTAAAAACCCTAATTGGACAAGATTAAGTTTAGGGAGGACGAAAATGACATAAATATTCATCCAATGACACAAAACACCTATTGGATGCACAAGATTGGTTAGAAACCCTAATTGGACAAGAATTAGCCTAGGGATGACGAAAATGACCTAATTGTTCATCCAATGACACAAAAACACCTATTGGAAGCTCAAGAATAGTTAGAAACCCTAATTGGACAAGCATAAGCCTAGGAAGGACGAAAATGACCTAAATGTTCATCGAATGACACAAAAACACCTATTGGATGCACAAGATTGGTTAGAAACCCTTATTGGACAAGATTAATTGTAGGGAGGACGAAAATGACATAAATATTTATCCAATGACACAAAAACTCCTATTGGATGCACAAGATTGGTTAAAAACCCTAATTGGACAAGATTAAGTTTAGGGAGGACGAAAATGACATAAATATTCATCCAATGACACAAAACACCTATTGGATGCACAAGATTGGTTAGAAACCCTAAATGGACAAGAATTAGCCTAGGGAGGACGAAAATGACCTAATTGTTCATCCAATGACACAAAAACACCTATTGGACGCTCAAGATTAGTTAGAAACCCTAATTGGACAAGCATAAGCCTAGGAAGGACGAAAATGACCTAAATGTTCATCAAATGACACAAAAACACCTATTGGATGCACAAGATTGGTTAGAAACCCTAATTGGACAAGATTAATTGTTGGGAGGACGAAAATGACATAAATATTTATCCAATGACACAAAAACTCCTATTGGATGCACAAGATTGGTTAAAAACCCTAATTGGACAAGATTAATTGTGGGGAGGACGAAAATGACATAAATATTCATCCAATGACACAAAACACGTATTGGATGCACAAGATTGATTAGAAACCCTAATTGGACAAGAATTAGCCTAGGGATGACGAAAATGACCTAATTGTTCATCCAATGACACAAAAACACCTATTGGACGCTCAAGATTAGTTAGAAACCCTAATTGGACAAGCATAAGCCTAGGAAGGACGAAAATGACCTAAATGTTCATCAAATGACACAAAAACACCTATTGGATGCACAAGATTGGTTAGAAACCCTAATTGGACAAGATTAATTGTAGGGAGGACGAAAATGACATAAATATTTATCCAATGACACAAAAACACCTATTGGATGCACAAGATTGGTTAAAAACCCTAATTGGACAAGATTAAGTTTAGGGAGGACGAAAATGACATAAATGTTCATTCAATGACACAAAAACACCTATCGGATGCAAAAGATTGGTTAGAAACCCTAACTGGACAAGATTAAGTTTAGGGAGGACGAAAATGACGTAATTGTTCATCCAATGACACAAAAACACCTATTGGACGCTCAAGATTAGTTAGAAACCCTAATTGGACAAGCATAAGCCTAGGAAGGACGAAAATGACCTAAATGTTCATCAAATGACACAAAAACACCTATTGGATGCACAAGATTGGTTAGAAACCCTAATTGGACAAGATTAATTGTAGGGAGGACGAAAATGACATAAATATTTATCCAATGACACAAAAACACCTATTGGATGCACAAGATTGGTTAAAAACCCTAATTGGACAAGAATAAGCCTAAGGAGGACGAAAATGACCTAATTGTTCATCCAATGACACAAAACACCTATTGGATGCACAAGATTGGTTAGAAACCCTAATTGGACAAGAATTAGCCTAGGGAGGACGAAAATGACATAAATATTTATCCAATGACACAAAAACACCTCTTGGATGCACAAGATTAGTTAAAAACCCTAATTGGACAAGAATTAGCCTAGGGAGGACGAAAATGACTTAATTGTTCATCCAATGACCAAAACACCTATTGGATGCACAAGATTGGTTAGAAACCCTAATTTGACAAGATTAAGTTTAGGGAGGACGAAAATGACCTAAATGTTCATCCAATGACAATAAAACACCTATTGGATGCACATGATTGGTCACAAACCCTAATTGGACAAGAATTATCCTTGGGAGGACGAAAATGACCTAATTGTTCATCCAACGACACAAAAACATCTATTGGATGCACAAGATTGGGTAGAAACCCTAATTGGACAAGATTAAGTTTAGGGAGGACGAAAATGACCTAAATGTTCATCCAATGACAATAAAACACCTATTGGATGCACATGATTGGTCACAAACCCTAATTGGACAAGAATTATCCTTGGGAGGACGAAAATGACCTAATTGTTCATCCAACGACACAAAAACATCTATTGGATGCACAAGATTGGGTAGAAACCCTAATTGGACAAGATTAAGTTTAGGGAGGACGAAAATGACCTAAATGTTCATCCAATGACACAAAACACCTATTCGATGCACAAGATTAGTTAAAAACCTTAATTGGACAAGATTAAGTGTAGGGAGGACGAAAATGACTTAAATGTTCATCCAATGACACAAAACACGTATTGGATGCACAAGATTGGTTAGAAACCCTAATGGGACAAGAATTAGCCTAGGGAGGACGAAAATGACCTAAATGTTCTTCCAATGACACAAAACACCTATTTGGATGCACAAGATTTGTTAAAAACCCTAATTGGACAGGAATTAGCCTAGGGAGGACGAAAATGACTTAATTGTTCATCCAATGACCAAAACACCTATTGGATGCACAAGATTGGTTAGAAACCCTAATTGGACAAGATTATGTTTAGCGAGGACGAAAATGACCTAAATGTTCATCCAATGACAATAAAACACCTATTGGATGCACAAGATTGGTTACAAACCGTAATTGGACCAGAATAAGCCTAGGGAGGACGAAAATGACCTAATTGTTCATCCAATGACACAAAACACCTATTGGAAGCACAAGATTGGTTAGAAACCCTAATTGGACAAGAATAAGCCTAGGGAGGACGAAAATGACCTAAATGTTCATCCAATGACACAAAAACACCTATTGGACGCACAAGATTGGTTAGAAACCCTAATTGCACAAGCATAAGCCTAGGAAGGACGAAAATGACCTAAATGTTCATCAAATGACACAAAAACACCTATTGGATGCACAAGATTGGCTAGAAACCCTAATTGGACAAGATTAATTGTAGGGAGGACGAAAATGACCTAAATATTCATCCAATGACCCAAAAACACCTATTGGATGCCCAAGATTGGTTAAAAACCCTAATTGGACAAGAATAAGCCTAGGGAGGATGAAAATGACCTAATTGTTCATCCAATGACACAAAAACACCTATTGGATGCACAAGGTTGGTTAAAAACCCTAATTGGACAAGATTAAGTGTAGGGAGGACGAAAATGACCTAAATGTTCATCCAATGACACAAAAGACGTAGTGGATGCACAAGATTGGTTAGAAACCCTAATTGGACAAGAATTAGCCTAGGGAGGACGAAAATAACCTAATAGTTCATCCAATGACACAAAAACACCTATTGGATGCACAAGATTGGTTAGAAATTCAAATTGGACAAGATTAAGTTTAGGGAGGACGAAAATGACCTAAGTGTTCATCCAATGACACAAAACACCTATTGGATGCGCAAGATTGGTTAAAAACCCTAATTGGACAAGATTATGTGTAGGGAGGACGAAAATGACCTAACTATTCAACCAATGACACAAAAACCCCTATTGGATGCACAAGATTGGTTAAAAACCCTAATTGGACAAGAATAAGCCTAAGGAGGACGAAAATGACCTAATTGTTCATCCAATGACACAAAACACCTATTGGATGCACAAGATTGGTTAGAAACCCTAATTCGACAAGAATTAGCCTAGGGAGGACGAAAATGACCTAATTGTTCATCCAATGACACAAAAACACCAATTGGACGCACAAGATTGGTTAGAAATCCTAATTGGACAAGCATAAGTCTAGGAAGGACAAAAATGACGTAAATGTTCATCCAATGACACAAAAACACCTATTGGATGCACAAGATTGGTTAGAAACCATAATTGGACAAGATTAATTGTAGGGAGGACGAAAATGACATAAATATTTATCCAATGACACAAAAACACCTCTTGGATGCACAAGATTGGTTAAAAACCCTAATTGGACAAGAATTAGGCTAGGGAGGACGAAAATGACTAAATTGTTCATCCAATGACCAAAACACCTATTGGATGCACAAGATTGGTTAGAAACCCTAATTGGACAAGATTAAGTTTAGGGAGGACGAAAATGACCTAAATGTTCATCCAATGACAATAAAACACCTATTGGATGCACATGATTGGTTACAAACCCTAATTGGACAAGAATTAGCCTAGGGAGGACGAAAATGACCTAATTGTTCATCCAACGACACAAAAACATCTATTGGATGCACAAGATTGGGTAGAAACCCTAATTGGACAAGATTAAGTTTAGGGAGGACGAAAATGACCTAAATGTTCATCCAATGACACAAAACACCTATTCGACGCACAAGATTGGTTAAAAACCCTAATTGGACAAGATTAAGTGTAGGGAGGACGAAAATGACCTAAATGTTCATCCAATGACAAAAAACACGTATTGGATGCACAAGTTGGTTAGAAACCCTAATGGGACAAGAATTAGCCTAGGGAGGACGAAAATGACCTAAATGTTCATCCAATGACACAAAACACCTATTTGGACGCTCAAGATTGGTTAAAAACCCTAATTGGACAAGAATAAGCCTAAGGAGGACGAAAATGACCTAAATGTTCATCCAATGACACAAAAACACCTATTGGATGCACAAGATTCGTTAGAAACCCTAATTGGACAAGATTAAGTTTAGGGAGGACGAAAATGAACTAAATATTCATCCAATGACACAAAACACCTATTGGATGCACAAGATTGGTTAAAAACCCTAATTGGACAAGATTAAGTGTAGGGAGGACGAAAATGACCTAAAAATTCATCCAATGACACAAAAACACCTATTGGAGGCACAAGATTGGTTAAAAACCCTAATTGGACAAGAATAAGCCTAGGGAGGACGAAAATGACCTAATTGTTCATCCAATGACACAAAAACACCTGTTGGACGCACAAGATTGGTTAAACACCCTAATTGGACAAGATTAATTGTAGGAAGGACGAAAATCACATAAATATTTATCCAATGACACAAAAACACCTATTGGATGCACAAGATTGGTTAAAAACCCTAATTGGACAAGATTAAGTTTAGGGAGGACGAAAATGACATAAATATTCATCCAATGACACAAAACACCTATTGGATGCACAAGATTGGTTAGAAACCCTAATTGGACAAGATTAATTGTAGGGAGGACGAAAATGACATAAATATTTATCCAATGACACAAAAACTCCTATTGGATGCACAAGATTGGTTAGAAGAACTAATTGGACAAGAATAAGCCTAGGGAGGACGAAAATGACCTAATTATTCATCCAATGACACAAAAACACCTATTGGATGCACAAGATTGGTTAGAAACCCTAATTGGACAAGAATTAGCCTAGGGAGGACGAAAATGACCTAATTGTTCATCCAATGACACAAAACACGTATTGGATGCACAAGATTGGTTCGAAACCCTAATTGGACAAGAATTAGCCTAGGGATGACGAAAATGACCTAATTGTTCATCCAATGACACAAAAACACCTATTGGACGCTCAAGAATAGTTAGAAACCCTAATTGGACAAGCATAAGCCTAGGAAGGACGAAAATGACCTAAATGTTCATCAAATGACACAAAAACACCTATTGGATGCACAAGATTGGTTAGAAACCCTAATTGGACAAGATTAA
>JBBPBS010000383.1:0-53743 GCA_037974835.1 Cicer judaicum
TAACCAACCTTGTGCATCCAATAGGTGTTTTTGTGTCATTGGATGAACAATTAGGTCATTTTTGACCTCCCTAGGCTTATTCTTGTCCAATTAAGGTTTTTAACCAAGCTTGTCCATCCAATAGGTGTTTTGTGTCATTGGATGAACAATTAAGTCATTTTCATCATCCGTAGGCTAATTCTTGTCCAATTAGGGTTTTTAACCAATCTTGTGCATCCAATAGTTGTGTTTGTGTCATTGGATGAACAATTAGGTCATTTTCGACCTCCCTAAACTTAATCTTGTCCAATTAGGGTTTCTAACCAATCATGTGCATCCAATAGTTGTGTTTGTGTCATTGGATGAACAATTAGGTCATTTTTGACCTCCCTAAACTTAATCTTGTCCAATTAGGGTTTCTAACCAACCTTGTGCATCCAATAGGTGTTTTTGTCTTATTAGATGAATAATTTGGTCATTTTCGACCTCCCTAGGCTTATTCTTGTCCAATTAAAGTTTTTAACCAATCTTGTGCATCCAATAGGTGTTTTGTGTCATTGGATGAATATTTAGGTCATCTTCGTCCTCCCTACACTTAATCTTGTCCAATTAGGGTTTCTAACCAATCTTGTGCATCCAATAGTTGTGTTTGTGTCATTGGATGAACAATTAGGTCATTTTCATCATCCGTCGGCTAAATCTCTTCCAATTAGGGTTTTTAACCAATCTTGTGCATCCAATAGTTGTGTTTGTTTCATTGGATGAACAATTAGGTCATTTTCGACCTCCCTAAACTTAATCTTGTCCAATTAGGGTTTCTAAGCAATCATATGCATCCAATAGTTGTGTTTGTGTCATTGGATGAACAATTAGGTCATTTTTGACCTCCCTAAACTTAATCTTGTCCAATTAGGGTTTCTAACAAACCTTGTGCATCCAATAGGTGTTTTTGTGTCATTGGATGAACAATTAGGTCATTTTTGACCTCCCTAGGCTTATTCTTCTCCAATTAAGGTTTTTAACCAAGCTTGTGCATCCAATAGGTGTTTTGTGTCATTGGATGAACAATTTGGTCATTTTCATCATCCGTAGGCTAATTCTTGTCCAATTAGGGATTTTAACCAATCTTGTGCATCCAATAGTTGTGTTTGTGTCATTGGATGAACAATTAGGTCATTTTCGACCTCCCTAAACTTAATCTTGTCCAATTAGGGTTTCTAACCAATCATGTGCATCCAATAGTTGTGTTTGTGTCATTGGATGAACAATTAGGTCATTTTTGACCTCCCTAAACTTAATCTTGTCCAATTAGGGTTTCTAACCAACCTTGTGCATCCAATAGGTGTTTTTGTGTCATTGGATGAACAATTAGGTCATTTTTGACCTCCCTAGGCTTATTCTTGTCCAATTAAGGTTTTTAACCAAGCTTGTGCATCCAATAGGTGTTTTGTGTCATTGGATGAACAATTACGTCATTTTCATCATCCGTAGGCTAATTCTTGTCCAATTAGGGTTTTTAACCAATCTTGTGCATCCAATAGTTGTGTTTGTGTCATTGGATGAACAATTAGGTCATTTTAGACCTCCCTAAACTTAATCTTGTCCAATTAGGGTTTCTAACCAATCATGTGCATCCAATAGTTGTGTTTGTGTCATTGGATGAACAATTAGGTCATTTTTGACCTCCCTAAACTTAATCTTGTCCAATTAGGGTTTCTAACCAACCTTGTGCATCCAATAGGTGTTTTTGTGTCATTGGATGAACAATTAGGTCATTTTTGACCTCCCTAGGCTTAATCTTGTCCAATTAAGGTTTTTAACCAAGCTTGTCCATCCAATAGGTGTTTTGTGTCATTGGATGAACAATTAAGTCATTTTCATCATCCGTAGGCTAATTCTTGTCCAATTAGGGTTTTTAACCAATCTTGTGCATCCAATAGTTGTGTTTGTGTCATTGGATGAACAATTAGGTCATTTTCGACCTCCCTAAACTTAATCTTGTCCAATTAGGGTTTCTAACCAATCATGTGCATCCAATAGTTGTGTTTGTGTCATTGGATGAACAATTAGGTCATTTTTGACCTCCCTAAACTTAATCTTGTCCAATTAGGGTTTCTAACCAACCTTGTGCATCCAATAGGTGTTTTTGTGTCATTGGATGAACAATTAGGTCATTTTTGACCTCCCTAGGCTTATTCTTGTCCAATTAAGGTTTTTAACCAAGCTTATGCATCCAATAGGTGTTTTGTGTCATTGGATGAACAATTAGGTCATTTTCATCATCCGTAGGCTAATTCTTGTCCAATTAGGGTTTTTAACCAATCTTGTGCATCCAATAGTTGTGTTTGTGTCATTGGATGAACAATTAGGTCATTTTCGACCTCCCTAAACTTAATCTTGTCCAATTAGGGTTTCTAACCAATCATGTGCATCCAATAGTTGTGTTTGTGTCATTGGATGAACAATTAGGTCATTTTTGACCTCCCTAAACTTAATCTTGTCCAATTAGGGTTTCTAACCAACCTTGTGCATCCAATAGGTGTTTTTGTGTCATTGGATGAACAATTAGGTCATTTTTGACCTCCCTAGGCTTATTCTTGTCCAATTAAGGTTTTTAACCAATCTTGTGCATCCAATAGGTGTTTTGTGTCATTGGATGAATATTTAGGTCATCTTCGTCCTCCCTACACTTAATCTTGTTCAATTAGGGTTTCTAACCAATCTTGTGCATCCAATAGTTGTGTTTGTGTCATTGGATGAACAATTAGGTCATTTTCATCATTCGTCGGCTAATTCTCTTCCAATTAAGGTTTTTAACCAATCTTGTGCATCCAATAGTTGTGTTTGTTTCATTGGATGAACAATTTGGTCATTTTCGACCTCCCTAAACATAATCTTGTCCAATTAGGGTTTCTAACCTATCTTGTGCATCCAATAGGTGTTTTTGTGTCATTGGATGAACAATTATGTCATTTTCGTCCTCCCTAGGCTAATTCTTGTCCAATTAGGGTTTTTAACCAACCTTGTGCATCCAATAGGTGTTTTTGTGTCATTGGATGAACAATTAGGTCATTTTCATCATCCGTAGGATAATTCTTGTCCAATTAGGGTTTTTAACCAATCTTGTGCATCCAATAGTTGTGTTTCTGTCATTGGATGAACAATTAGGTCATTTTTGACCTCCCTAAACTTAATCTTGTCCAATTAGGGTTTCTAACACACCTTGTGCATCCAATAGGTGTTTTTGTGTCATTGGATGAAAAATTAGGTCATTTTTGACCTCCCTAGGCTTATTCTTGTCCAATTAAGGTTTTTAACCAAGCTTGTGCATCCAATAGGTGTTTTGTGTCATTGGATGAACAATTAGGTCATTTTCATCATCCGTACGCTAATTCTTGTCCAATTAGGGTTTTTAACCAATCTTGTGCATCCAATAGTTGTGTTTGTGTCATTGGATGAACAATTAGGTCATTTTCGACCTCCCTAAACTTAATCTTGTCCAATTAGGGTTTCTAACCAATCATGTGCATCCAATAGTTGTGTTTGTGTCATTGGATGAACAATTAGGTCATTTTTTACCTCCCTAAACTTAATCTTGTCCAATTAGGGTTTCTAACCAACCTTGTGCATCCAATAGGTGTTTTTGTGTCATTGGATGAACAATTAGGTCATTTTTGACCTCCCTAGGCTTATTCTTGTCCAATTAAGGTCTTTAACCAAGCTTGTGCATCCAATAGGTGTTTTGTGTCATTGGATGAACAATTAGGTCATTTTCATCATCCGTAGGCTAATTCTTGTCCAATTAGGGTTTTTAACCAACCTTGTGCATCCAATAGGTGTTTTTGTGTCATTGGATGAACAATTAGGTCATTTTCATCATCCGTAGGCTAATTCTTGTCCAATTAGGGTTTTTAACCAATCTTGTGCATCCAATAGGTGTTATGTCATTGGATGAACATTTAGATCATTTTCGTCCTCCCTACACTTTATCTTGTCCAATTATGGTTTCTAACCAATCATGTGCATCCAATAGGTGTTTTTGTGTCATTGGATGAACAATTAGGTCATTTTCATCATCCGTAGGCTAATTCTTGTCCAATTAGGGTTTTTAACCAATCTTGTGCATCCAATAGGTGTTATGTCATTGGATGAACATTTAGGTCATTTTCGTCCTCCCTACACTTTATCTTGTCCAATTCGGGTTTCTAACCAATCTTGTGCATCCAATAGTTGTGTTTGTGTCATTGGATGAACATTTAGGTCATCTTCATCCTCCCTAGGCTTATGCTTGTCCAATTAGGGTTTCTAACCAATCTTGTGCATCCAATAGGTGTTTTTGTGTCATTGGATGAACAACTAGGTCATTTTCATCATCCGTAGGCTAATTCTTGTCCAATTAGGGTTTTTAACCAATCTTGTGCATCCAATAGTTGTGTTTGTTTCATTGGATGAACAATTTGGTCATTTTCGACCTCCCTAAACATAATCTTGTCCAATTAGGGTTTCTAACCTATCTTGTGCATCCAATAGGTGTTTTTGTGTCATTGGATGAACAATTATGTCATTTTCGTCCTCCCTATGCTAATTCTTGTCCAATTAGGATTTTTAACCAACCTTGTGCATCCAATAGGTGTTTTTGTGTCATTGGATGAACAATTAGGTCATTTTCATCATCCGTAGGCTAATTCTTGTCGAATTAGGGTTTCTAACCAATCATGTGCATCCAATAGTTGTGTTTGTGTCATTGGATGAACAATTAGGTCATTTTTGACCTCCCTAAACTTAATCTTGTCCAATTAGGGTTTCTAACCAACGTTGTGCATCCAATAGGTGTTTTTGTGTCATTGGATGAACAATTAGGTCATTTTCGTCCTCCCTAGGCTTATTCTTGTCCAATTAAGGTGTTTAACCAAGCTTGTGCATCCAATAGGTGTTTTTGTGTCATTGGATGAACAATTAGGTCATTTTCATCATCCGTAGGCTAATTCTTGTCCAATTAGTGTTTTTAACCAATCTTATGCATCCAATAGTTGTGTTTGTGTCATTGGATGAACAATTAGGTCATTTTCGACCTCCCTAAACTTAATCTTGTCCAATTAGGGTTTCTAACCAATCATGTGCATCCAATAGTTGTGTTTGTGTCATTGGATGAACAATTAGGTCATCTTCATCCTCCCTAGGCTTATGCTTGTCCAATTAGGGTTTCTAACCAATCTTGTGCATCCAATAGGTGTTTTTGTGTCATTGGATGAACAATTAGGTCATTTTCATCATCCGTAGGCTAATTCTTGTCCAATTAGGGTTTTTAACCAATCTTGTGCATCCAATAGTTGTGTTTGTTTCATTGGATGAACAATTTGGTCATTTTCGACCTCCCTAAACATAATCTTGTCCAATTAGGGTTTCTAACCTAACTTGTGTATCCAATAGGTGTTTTTGTGTCATTGGATGAACAATTATGTCATTTTCGTCCTCCCTAGGCTAATTCTTGTCCAATTAGGGTTTTTAACCAACCTTGTGCATCCAATAGGTGTTTTTGTGTCATTGGATGAACAATTAGGTCATTTTCATCATCCGTAGGCTAATTCTTGTCCAATTAGGGTTTTTAACCAATCTTGTGCATCCAATAGTTGTGTTTGTGTCATTGGATGAACAATTAGGTCATTTTCATCATCCGTAGGCTAATTCTTGTCCAATTAGGGTTTCTAACCAATCATGTGCATCCAATAGTTGTGTTTGTGTCATTGGATGAACAATTAGGTCATTTTTGACCTCCCTAAACTTAATCTTGTCCAATTAGGGTTTCTAACCAACGTTGTGCATCCAATAGGTGTTTTTGTGTCATTGGATGATCAATTAGGTCATTTTCGTCCTCCCTAGGCTTATTCTTGTCCAATTAAGGTGTTTGACCAAGCTTGTGCATCCAATAGGTGTTTTTGTGTCATTGGATGAACAATTAGGTGATTTTCATCATCCGTAGGCTAATTCTTGTCCAATAAGGGTTTTTAACCAATCTTATGCATCCAATAGTTGTGTTTGTGTCATTGGATGAACAATTAGGTCATTTTCGACCTCCCTAAACTTAATCTTGTCCAATTAGGGTTTCTAACCAATCATGTGCATCCAATAGTTGTGTTTGTGTCATTGGATGAACAATTAGGTCATTTTTGACCTCCCTAAACTTAATCTTGTCCAATTAGGGTTTCTAACCAACCTTGTGCATCCAATAGGTGTTTTTGTGTCATTGGATGAACAATTAGGTCATTTTTGACCTCCTTAGGCTTATTCTTGTCCAATTAAGGTTTTTAACCAATCTTGTGCATCCAATAGGTGTTTTTGTGTCATTGGATGAACAATTAGGTCATTTTTGACCTCCTTAGGCTTATTCTTGTCCAACTAAGGTTTTTAACCAATCTTGTGCATCCAATAGGTGTTTTGTGTCATTGGATGAATATTTAGGTCATCTTCGTCCTCCCTACACTTAACCTTGTCCAATTAGGGTTTCTAACCAATCTTGTGCATCCAATAGTTGTGTTTGTGTCATTGGATGAACAATTAGGTCATTTTCGACCTTCCTAAACTTAATCTTGTCCAATTAGGGTTTTTAAACAATCTTGTGCATCCAATAGGTGTTTTTGTGTCATTGGATGAATATTTAGATCATTTTCGCCCTCCCTACACGTAATCTTGTCCAATTATGGTTTTTAACCAATCTAGTGCATCCAATAGGTGTTTTTGTGTCATTGGATGAATATTTAGGTCATTTTCAACCTCCCTACACTTAATCTTGTCCAATTAGGGTTTTTAACCAATCTTGTTCATCCAATAGGTGTTGTGTCATTGGATGAACATTTAGGTCATTTTTGTCCTCCCTAAACTTAATCTTGTCCAATTAGGGTTTCTAACCAACGTTGTGCATCCAATAGGTGTTTTTGTGTCATTGGATGACCACTTAGGTCATTTTCGTCCTTTCTAGGCTTATTCTTGTCCAATTAAGGTGTTTGACCAAGCTTGTGCATCCAATAGGTGTTTTTGTGTCATTGGATGAACAATTAGGTCATTTTCATCATCCGTAGGCTAATTCTTGTCCAATTAGGGTTTTTAACCAATCTTATGCATCCAATAGTTGTGTTTGTGTCATTGGATGAACAATTAGGTCATTTTCGACCTCCCTAAACTTAATCTTGTCCAATTAGGGTTTCTAACCAATCATGTGCATCCAATAGTTGTGTTTGTGTCATTGGATGAACAATTAGGTCATTTTTGACCTCCCTAAACTTAATCTTGTCCAATTAGGGTTTCTAACCAACCTTGTGCATCCAATAGGTGTTTTTATGTCATTGGATGAACAATTAGGTCATTTTTGACCTCCTTAGGCTTATTCTTGTCCAATTAAGGTTTTTAACCAATCTTGTGCATCCAATAGGTGTTTTGTGTCATTGGATGAATATTTAGGTCATCTTCGTCCTCCCTACACTTAACCTTGTCCAATTAGGGTTTCTAACCAATCTTATGCATCCAATAGTTGTGTTTGTGTCATTGGATGAACAATTAGGTCATTTTCGACCTTCCTAAACTTAATCTTGTCCAATTAGGGTTTTTAAACAATCTTGTGCATCCAATAGGTGTTTTTGTGTCATTGGATGAATATTTAGATCATTTTCGCCCTCCCTACACGTAATCTTGTCCAATTATGGTTTTTAACCAATCTAGTGCATCCAATAGGTGTTTTTGTGTCATTGGATGAATATTTAGGTCATTTTCAACCTCCCTACACTTAATCTTGTCCAATTAGGGTTTTTAACCAATCTTGTGCATCCAATAGGTGTTGTGTCATTGGATGAACATTTAGGTCATTTTTGTCCTCCCTACACTTTATCTTGTCCAATTCGGGTTTCTAACCAATCTTGTGCATCCAATAGTTGTGTTTGTGTCATTGGATGAACATTTAGGTCATTTTCACCATCCCTAGGCTTATGCTTGTCCAATTAGGGTTTCTAACCAATCTTGTGCATCCAATAGGTGTTTTTGTGTCATTGGATGAACAATTAGGTCATTTTCATCATCCGTAGGCTAATTCTTGTCCAATTAGGGTTTTTAACCAATCTTGTGCATCCAATAGGTGTTATGTCATTGGATGAACATTTAGGTCATTTTCGTCCTCCCTACACTTTATCTTGTCCAATTCGGGTTTCTAACCAATCTTGTGCATCCAATAGTTGTGTTTGTGTCATTGGATGAACATTTAGGTCATCTTCATCCTCCCTAGGCTTATGCTTGTCCAATTAGGGTTTCTAACCAATCTTGTGCATCCAATAGGTGTTTTTGTGTCATTGGATGAACAATTAGGTCATTTTCATCATCCGTAGGCTAATTCTTGTCCAATTATGGTTTTTAACCAATCTTGTGCATCCAATAGTTGTGTTTGTTTCATTGGATGCATAATTTGGTCATTTTCGACCTCCCTAAACATAATCTTGTCCAATTAGGGTTTCTAACCTATCTTGTGCATCCAATAGGTGTTTTTGTGTCATTGGATGAACAATTATGTCATTTGCGTCCTCCCTAGGCTAATTCTTGTCCAATTAGGGTTTTTAACCAATGTTGTGCATCCAATAGGTGTTTTTGTGTCATTGGATGAACAATTAGGTCATTTTCGACCTCCCTAAACTTAATCTTGTCCAATTAGGGTTTCTAACCAATCATGTGCATCCAATAGTTGTGTTTCTGTCATTGGATGAACAATTAGGTCATTTTTGACCTCCCTAAACTTAATCTTGTCCAATTAGGGTTTCTAACCAACCTTGTGCATCCAATAGGTGTTTTTGTGTCATTGGATGAACAATTATGTCATTTTCGTCCTCCCTAGGCTAATTCTTGTCCAATTAGGGTTTTTAACCAACCTTGTGCATCCAATAGGTGTTTTTGTGTCATTGGATGAACAATTAGGTCATTTTCATCATCCGTAGGCTAATTCTTGTCCAATTAGGGTTTTTAACAAATCTTGTGCATCCAATAGTTGTGTTTGTGTCATTGGATGAACAATTAGGTCATTTTCATCATCCGTAGGCTAATTCTTGTCCAATTAGGGTTTCTAACCAATCATGTGCATCCAATAGTTGTGTTTGTGTCATTGGATGAACAATTAGGTCATTTTTGACCTCCCTAAACTTAATCTTGTCCAATTAGGGTTTCTAACCAACGTTGTGCATCCAATAGGTGTATTTGTGTCATTGGATGACCAATTAGGTCATTTTCGTCCTCCCTAGGCTTATTCTTGTCCAATTAAGGTGTTTAACCAAGCTTGTGCATCCAATAGGTGTTTTTGTGTCATTGGATGAACAATTAGGTCATTTTCATCATCCGTAGGCTAATTCTTGTCCAATTAGGGTTTTTAACAAATCTTGTGCATCCAATAGTTGTGTTTGTGTCATTGGATGAACAATTAGGTCATTTTCATCATCCGTAGGCTAATTCTTGTCCAATTAGGGTTTCTAACCAATCATGTGCATCCAATAGTTGTGTTTGTGTCATTGGATGAACAATTAGGTCATTTTTGACCTCCCTAAACTTAATCTTGTCCAATTAGGGTTTCTAACCAACGTTGTGCATCCAATAGGTGTTTTTGTGTCATTGGATGACCAATTAGGTCATTTTCGTCCTCCCTAGGCTTATTCTTGTCCAATTAAGGTGTTTAACCAAGCTTGTGCATCCAATAGGTGTTTTTGTGTCATTGGATGAACAATTAGGTCATTTTCATCATCCGTAGGCTAATTCTTGTCCAATTAGGGTTTTTAACCAATCTTGTGCATCCAATAGTTGTGTTTGTTTCATTGGATGAATAATTTGGTCATTTTCGACCTCCCTAAACATAATCTTGTCCAATTAGGGTTTCTAACCTATCTTGTGCATCCAATAGGTGTTTTTGTGTCATTGGATGAACAATTATGTCATTTTCGTCTTCCCTACACTTTATCTTGTCCAATTCGGGTTTCTAACCAATCTTGTGCATCCAATAGTTGTGTTTGTGTCATTGGATGAACATTTAGGTAATCTTCATCCTCCCTAGGCTTATGCTTGTCCAATTAGGGTTTCTAACCAATCTTGTGCATCCAATAGGTGTTTTTGTGTCATTGGATGAACAATTAGGTCATTTTCATCGTCCGTAGGCTAATTCTTGTCCAATTAGGGTTTTTAACTAATCTTGTGCATCCAATAGTCGTGTTTGTTTCATTGGATGAACAATTTGGTCATTTTCGACCTCCCTAAACATAATCTTGTCCAATTAGGGTTTCTAACCTATCTTGTGCATCCAATAGGTGTTTTTGTGTCATTGGATGAACAATTATGTCATTTGCGTCCTCCCTAGGCTAATTCTTGTCCAATTAGGGTTTTTAACCAATGTTGTGCATCCAATAGGTGTTTTTGTGTCATTGGATGAACAATTAGGTCATTTTCATCATCCGTAGGCTAATTCTTGTCCAATTAGGGTTTTTAACCAATCTTATGCATCCAATAGTTGTGTTTGTGTCATTGGATGAATAATTAGGTCATTTTCGACCTCCCTAAACTTAATCTTGTCCAATTAGGGTTTCTAACCAACCATGTGCATCCAATAGTTGTGTTTCTGTCATTGGATGAACAATTAGGTCATTTTTGACCTCCCTAAACTTAATCTTGTCCAATTAGGGTTTCTAACCAACCTTGTGCATCCAATAGGTGTTTTTGTGTCATTGGATGAACAATTATGTCATTTGCGTCCTCCCTAGGCTAATTCTTGTCCAATTAGGGTTTTTAACCAATGTTGTGCATCCAATAGGTGTTTTTGTGTCATTGGATGAACAATTAGGTCATTTTCATCATCCGTAGGCTAATTCTTGTCCAATTAGGGTTTTTAACCAATCTTATGCATCCAATAGTTGTGTTTGTGTCATTGGATGAACAATTAGGTCATTTTCGACCTCCCTAAACTTAATCTTGTCCAATTAGGGTTTCTAACCAATCATGTGCATCCAATAGTTGTGTTTGGGTCATTGGATGAACAATTAGGTCATTTTTGACCTCCCTAAACTTAATCTTGTCCAATTAGGGTTTCTAACCAACGTTGTGCATCCAATAGGTGTATTTGTGTCATTGGATGACCAATTAGGTCATTTTCGTCCTCCCTAGGCTTATTCTTGTCCAATTAAGGTGTTTAACCAAGCTTGTGCATCCAATAGGTGTTTTTGTGTCATTGGATGAACAATTAGGTCATTTTCATCATCCGTAGGCTAATTCTTGTCCAATTAGGGTTTTTAACCAATCTTATGCATCCAATAGTTGTGTTTGTGTCATTGGATGAACAATTAGGTCATTTTCGACCTCCCTAAACTTAATCTTGTCCAATTAGGGTTTCTAACCAATCATGTGCATCCAATAGTTGTGTTTGGGTCATTGGATGAACAATTAGGTCATTTTTGACCTCCCTAAACTTAATCTTGTCCAATTAGGGTTTCTAACCAACCTAGTGCATCCAATAGGTGTTTTTGGGTCATTGGATGAACAATTAGGTCATTTTTGACCTCCTTAGGCTTATTCTTGTCCAATTAAGGTTTTTAACCAATCTTGTGCATCCAATAGGTGTTTTCTGTTATTGGATGAATATTTAGGTCATCTTCGTCCTCCCTACACTTAACCTTGTCGAATTAGGGTTTCTAACCAATCTTGTGCATCCAATAGTTGTGTTTGTGTCATTGGATGAACAATTAGGTCATTTTCGACCTTCCTAAACTTAATCTTGTCCAATTAGGGTTTTTAAACAATCTTGTGCATCCAATAGGGGTTTTTGTGTCATTGGTTGAATATTTAGATCATTTTCGCCCTCCCTACACGTAATCTTGTCCAATTATGGTTTTTAACCAATCTAGTGCATCCAATAGGTGTTTTTGTGTCATTGGATGAATATTTAGGTCATTTTCAACCTCGCTACACTTAATCTTGTCCAATTAGGGTTTTTAACCAATCTTGTGCATCCAATAGGTGTTGTGTCATTGGATGAACATTTAGGTCATTTTTGTCCTCCCTACACTTTATCTTGTCCAATTCGGGTTTCTAACCAAACTTGTGCATCCAATAGTTGTGTTTGTGTCATTGGATGAACATTTAGGTCATTTTCATCATCCCTAGGCTTATGCGTGTCCAATTAGGGTTTCTAACCAATCTTGTGCATCCAATAGGTGTTTTTGTGTCATTGGATGAACAATTAGGTCATTTTCATCATCCGTAGGCTAATTCTTGTCCAATTAGGGTTTTTAACCAATCTTGTGCATCCAATAGGTGTTATGTCATTGGATGAACATTTAGGTCATTTTCGTCCTCCCTACACTTTATCTTGTCCAATTCGGGTTTCTAACCAATCTTGTCCATCCAATAGTTGTGTTTGTGTCATTGGATGAACATTTAGGTCATTTTCATCATCCGTAGGCTAATTCTTGTCCAATTAGGGTTTTTAACCAATCTTGTGCATCCAATAGTTGTGTTTGTGTCATTGGATGAACAATTAGGTCATTTTCGACCTCCCTAAACTTAATCTTGTCCAATTAGGGTTTTTAACCAATCTTGTGCATCCAATAGTTGTGTTTGTTTCATTGGATGAATAATTTGGTCATTTTCGACCTCCCTAAACATAATATTGTCCAATTAGGGTTTCTAACCTATCTTGTGCATCCAATAGGTGTTTTTGTGTCATTGGATGAACAATTATGTCATTTTCGTCCTCCCTACACTTTATCTTGTCCAATTCGGGTTTCTAACCAATCTTGTGCATCCAATAGTTGTGTTTGTGTCATTGGATGAACATTTAGGTCATCTTCATCCTCCCTAGGCTTATGCTTGTCCAATTAGGGTTTCTAACCAATCTTGTGCATCCAATAGGTGTTATGTCATTGGATGAACATTTAGGTCATTTTCGTCCTCCCTACACTTTATCTTGTCCAATTCGGGTTTCTAACCAATCTTGTGCATCCAATAGTTGTGTTTGTGTCATTGGATGAACAATTAGGTCATTTTCGACCTTCCTAAACTTAATCTTGTCCAATTAGGGTTTTTAACCAATCTTGTGCATCCAATAGGTGTTTTTGTGTCATTGGATGAATATTTAGATCATTTTCGCCCTCCCTACACGTAATCTTGTCCAATTATGGTTTTTAACCAATCTAGTGCATCCAATAGGTGTTTTTGTGTCATTGGATGAATATCTAGGTCATTTTCAACCTCCCTACACTTAATCTTGTCCAATTAGGGTTTTTAACCAATCTTGTGCATCCAATAGGTGTTGTGTCATTGGATGAACATTTAGGTCATTTTTGTCCTCCCTACACTTTATCTTGTCCAATTCGGGTTTCTAACCAATCTTGTGCATCCAATAGTTGTGTTTGTGTCATTGGATGAACAATTAGGTCATTTTCGACCTTCCTAAACTTAATCTTGTCCAATTAGGGTTTTTAAACAATCTTGTGCATCCAATAGGTGTTTTTGTGTCATTGGATGAATATTTAGATCATTTTCGCCCTCCCTACACGTAATCTTGTCCAATTATGGTTTTTAACCAATCTAGTGCATCCAATAGGTGTTTTTGTGTCATTGGATGAATATTTAGGTCATTTTCAACCTCCCTACACTTAATCTTGTCCAATTAGGGTTTTTAACCAATCTTGTGCATCCAATAGGTGTTGTGTCATTTGATGAACATTTAGGTCATTTTTGTCCTCCCTACACTTTATCTTGTCCAATTCGGGTTTCTAACCAATCTTGTGCATCCAATAGTTGTGTTTGTGTCATTGGATGAACATTTAGGTCATTTTCATCATCCCTAGGCTTATGCTTGTCCAATTAGGGTTTCTAACCAATCTTGTGCATCCAATAGGTGTTTTTGTGTCATTGGATGAACAATTAGGTCATTTTCATCATCCGTAGGCTAATTCTTGTCCAATTAGGGTTTTTAACCAATCTTGTGCATCCAATAGGTGTTATGTCATTGGATGAACATTTAGGTCATTTTCGTCCTCCCTACACTTTATCTTGTCCAATTCGGGTTTCTAACCAATCTTGTGCATCCAATAGTTGTGTTTGTGTCATTGGATGAACAATTAGGTCATTTTCGACCTTCCTAAATTTAATCTTGTCCAATTAGGGTTTTTAAACAATCTTGTGCATCCAATAGGTGTTTTTGTGTCATTGGATGAATATTTAGATCATTTTCGCCCTCCCTACACGTAATCTTGTCCAATTATGGTTTTTAACCAATCTAGTGCATCCAATAGGTGTTTTTGTGTCATTGGATGAATATTTAGGTCATTTTCAACCTCCCTACACTTAATCTTGTCCAATTAGGGTTTTTAACCAATCTTGTGCATCCAATAGGTGTTGTGTCATTGGATGAACATTTAGGTCATTTTCGTCCTCCCTACACTTTATCTTGTCCAATTCGGGTTTCTAACCAATCTTGTGCATCCAATAGTTGTGTTTGTGTCATTGGATGAACAATTAGGTCATTTTCGACCTTCCTAAACTTAATCTTGTCCAATTAGGGTTTTTAAACAATCTTGTGCATCCAATAGGTGTTTTTGTGTCATTGGATGAATATTTAGATCATTTTCGCCCTCCCTACACGTAATCTTGTCCAAATATGGTTTTTAACCAATCTAGTGCATCCAATAGGTGTTTTTGTGTCATTGGATGAATATTTAGGTCATTTTCAACCTCCCTACACTTAATCTTGTCCAATTAGGGTTTTTAACCAATCTTGTGCATCCAATAGGTGTTGTGTCATTGGATGAACATTTAGGTCATTTTTGTCCTCCCTACACTTTATCTTGTCCAATTCGGGTTTCTAACCAATCTTGTGCATCCAATAGTTGTGTTTGTGTCATTGGATGAACATTTAGGTCATTTTCATCATCCCTAGGCTTATGCTTGTCCAATTAGGGTTTCTAACCTATCTTGTGCATCCAATAGGTGTTTTTGTGTCATTGGATGAACAATTAGGTCATTTTCATCATCCGTAGGCTAATTCTTGTCCAATTAGGGTTTTTAACCAATCTTGTGCATCCAATAGGTGTTATGTCATTGGATGAACATTTAGGTCATTTTCGTCCTCCCTACACTTTATCTTGTCCAATTCGGGTTTCTAACCAATCTTGTGCATCCAATAGTTGTGTTTGTGTCATTGGATGAACATTTACGTCATCTTCATCCTCCCTAGGCTTATGCTTGTCCAATTAGGGTTTCTAACCAATCTTGTGCATCCAATAGGTGTTTTTGTGTCATTGGATGAACAATTAGGTCATTTTCATCATCCGTAGGCTAATTCTTGTCCAATTAGGGTTTTTAACCAATCTTGTGCATCCAATAGTTGTGTTTGTTTCATTGGATGAATAATTTGGTCATTTTCGACCTCCCTAAACATAATATTGTCCAATTAGGGTTTCTAACCTATCTTGTGCATCCAATAGGTGTTTTTGTGTCATTGGATGAACAATTAAGTCATTTTCATCATCTGTAGGCTAATTCTTGTCCAATTAGGGTTTTTAACCAATCTTATGCATCCAATAGTTGTGTTTGTGTCATTGGATGAATAATTAGGTCATTTTCGACCTCACTAAACTTAATCTTGTCCAATTAGGGTTTCTAACCAATCATGTGCATCCAATAGTTGTGTTTGTGTCATTGGATGAACAATTAGATCATTTTTGACCTCCCTAAACTTAATCTTGTCCAATTAGGGTTTCTAACCAACCTTGTGCATCCAATAGGTGTTTTTGTGTCATTGGATGAACAATTATGTCATTTTCGTCCTCCCTAGGCTAATTCTTGTCCAATTAGGGTTATTAACCAACCTTGTGCATCCAAAAGGTGTTTTTGTGTCATTGGATGAACAATTAGGTCATTTTCATCATCCGTAGGCTAATTCTTGTCCAATTAGGGTTTTTAACCAATCTTGTGCATCCAATAGTTGTGTTTGTGTCATTGGATGAACAATTAGGTCAATTTCATCATCCGTAGGCTAATTCTTGTCCAATTAGGGTTTCTAACCAATCATGTGCATCCAATAGTTGTGTTTGTGTCATTGGATGAACAATTAGGTCATTTTTGACCTCCCTTAACTTAATCTTGTCCAATTAGGGTTTCTAACCAACGTTGTGCATCCAATAGGTGTTTTTGTGTCATTGGATGACCAATTAGGTCATTTTCGTCCTCCCTAGGTTTATTCTTGTCCAATTAAGGTGTTTAACCAAGATTGTGCATCCAATAGGTGTTTTTGTGTCATTGGATGAACAATTAGGTCATTTTCATCATCCGTAGGCTAATTCTTGTCCAATTAGGGTTTTTAACCAATCTTATGCATCCAATAGGTCTTTGTGTCATTGGATGAACAATTAGGTCATTTTTGACCTCCCTAAACTTAATCTTGTCCAATTAGGGTTTCTAACCAACCTTGTGCATTCAATAGGTGTTTTTGTGTCATTGGATGAACAATTAGGTCATTTTTGACCTCCCTAGGCTTATTCTTGTCCAATTAAGGTTTTTAACCAAGCTTGTGCATCCAATAGGTGTTTTTGTGTCATTGGATGAACAATTAGGTCATTTTCATCATCCGTAGGCTAATTCTTGTCCAATTAGGGTTTTTAACCAATCTTGTGCATCCAATAGTTGTGTTTGTTTCATTGGATGAATAATTTGGTCATTTTCGACCTCCCTAAACATAATAATGTCCAATTAGGGTTTCTAACCTATCTTGTGCATCCAATAGGTGTTTTTGTGTCATTGGATGAACAATTATGTCATTTTCGTCCTCCCTACACTTTATCTTGTCCAATTCGGGTTTCTAACCAATCTTGTGCATCCAATAGTTGTGTTTGTGTCATTGGATGAACATTTAGGTCATCTTCATCCTCCCTAGGCTTATGCTTGTCCAATTAGGGTTTCTAACCAATCTTGTGCATCCAATAGGTGTTATGTCATTGGATGAACATTTAGGTCATTTTCGTCCTCCCTACACTTTATCTTGTCCAATTCGGGTTTCTAACCAATCTTGTGCATCCAATAGTTGTGTTTGTGTCATTGGATGAACAATTAGGTCATTTTCGACCTTCCTAAACTTAATCTTGTCCAATTAGGGTTTTTAACCAATCTTGTGCATCCAATAGGTGTTTTTGTGTCATTGGATGAATATTTAGATCATTTTCGCCCTCCCTACACGTAATCTTGTCCAATTATGGTTTTTAACCAATCTAGTGCATCCAATAGGTGTTTTTGTGTCATTGGATGAATATTTAGGTCATTTTCAACCTCCCTACACTTAATCTTGTCCAATTAGGGTTTTTAACCAATCTTGTGCATCCAATAGGTGTTGTGTCATTGGATGAACATTTAGGTCATTTTTGTCCTCCCTACACTTTATCTTGTCCAATTCGGGTTTCTAACCAATCTTGTGCATCCAATAGTTGTGTTTGTGTCATTGGATGAACATTTAGGTCATTTTCATCATCCCTAGGCTTATGCTTGTCCAATTAGGGTTTCTAACCAATCTTGTGCATCCAATAGGTGTTTTTGTGTCATTGGATGAACAACTAGGTCATTTTCATCATCCGTAGGCTAATTCTTGTCCAATTAGGGTTTTTAACCAATCTTGTGCATCCAATAGGTGTTATGTCATTGGATGAACATTTAGGTCATTTTCGTCCTCCCTACACTTTATCTTGTCCAATTCGGGTTTCTAACCAATCTTGTGCATCCAATAGTTGTGTTTGTGTCATTGGATGAACATTTAGGTCATCTTCATTCTCCCTAGGCTTATGCTTGTCCAATTAGGGTTTCTAACCAATCTTGTGCATCCAATAGGTGTTTTTGTGTCATTGGATGAACAATTAGGTCATTTTCATCATCCGTAGGCTAATTCTTGTCCAATTAGGGTTTTTAACTAATCTTGTGCATCCAATAGTTGTGTTTGTTTCATTGGATGAACAATTTGGTCATTTTCGACCTCCCAAAACATAATCTTGTCCAATTAGGGTTTCTAACCTATCTTGTGCATCCAATAGGTGTTTTTGTGTCATTGGATGAACAATTATGTCATTTGCGTCCTCCCTAGGCTAATTCTTGTCCAATTAGGGTTTTTAACCAATGTTGTGCATCCAATAGGTGTTTTTGTGTCATTGGATGAACAATTAGGTCATTTTCATCATCCGTAGGCTAATTCTTGTCCAATTAGGGTTTTTAACCAATGTTATGCATCCAATAGTTGTGTTTGTGTCATTGGATGAATAATTAGGTCATTTTCGACCTCCCTAAACTTAATCTTGTCCAATTAGGGTTTCTAACCAATCATGTGCATCCAATAGTTGTGTTTGTGTCATTGGATGAACAATTAGGTCATCCCTAAACTTAATCTTTTCCAATTAGGGTTTTTAAACAATCTTGTGCATCCAATAGGTGTTTTTGTGTCATTGGATGAATATTTAGATCATTTTTGCCCTCCCTACACGTAATCTTGTCCAATTATGGTTTTTAACCAATCTAGTGCATCCAATAGTTGTTTTTGTGTCATTGGATGAATATCTAGGTCATTTTCAACCTCCCTACACTTAATCTTGTCCAATTAGGGTTTTTAACCAATCTTGTGCATCCAATAGGTGTTGTGTCATTGGATGAACATTTAGGTCATTTTCATCATCCCTAGGCTTATGCTTGTCCAATTATGGTTTCTAACCAATCTTGTGCATCCAATAGGTGTTTTTGTGTCATTGGATGAACAATTAGGTCATTTTCATCATCCGTAGGCTAATTCTTGTCCAATTAGGGTTTTTAACCAATCTTGTGCATCCAATAGGTGTTATGTCATTGGATGATCATTTAGGTCATTTTCGTCCTCCCTACACTTTATCTTGTCCAATTCGGGTTTCTAACCAATCTTGTGCATCCAATAGTTGTGTTTGTGTCATTGGATGAACATTTAGGTCATCTTCATCCTCCCTAGGCTTATGCTTGTCCAATTAGGGTTTCTAACCAATCTTGTGCATCCAATAGGTGTTTTTGTGTCATTGGATGAACATTTAGGTCATTTTCGTCCTCCCTACACTTTATCTTGTCCAATTCGGGTTTCTAACCAATCTTGTGCATCCAATAGTTGTGTTTGTGTCATTGGATGAACATTTAGGTCATTTTCATCATCCCTAGGCTTATGCTTGTCCAATTAGGGTTTCTAACCAATCTTGTGCATCCAATAGGTGTTTTTGTGTCATTGGATGAACAATTAGGTCATTTTCATCATCCGTAGGCTAATTCTTGTCCAATTAGGGTTTTTAACCAATCTTGTGCATCCAATAGGTGTTATGTCATTGGATGAACATTTAGGTCATTTTCGTCCTCCCTACACTTTATCTTGTCCAATTCGGGTTTCTAACCAATCTTGTGCATCCAATAGTTGTGTTTGTGTCATTGGATGAACAATTAGGTCATTTTCGACCTTCCTAAATTTAATCTTGTCCAATTAGGGTTTTTAAACAATCTTGTGCATCCAATAGGTGTTTTTGTGTCATTGGATGAATATTTAGATCATTTTCGCCCTCCCTACACGTAATCTTGTCCAATTATGGTTTTTAACCAATCTAGTGCATCCAATAGGTGTTTTTGTGTCATTGGATGAATATTTAGGTCATTTTCAACCTCCCTACACTTAATCTTGTCCAATTAGGGTTTTTAACCAATCTTGTGCATCCAATAGGTGTTGTGTCATTGGATGAACATTTAGGTCATTTTTGTCCTCCCTACACTTTATCTTGTCCAATTCGGGTTTCTAACCAATCTTGTGCATCCAATAGTTGTGTTTGTGTCATTGGATGAACAATTAGGTCATTTTCGACCTTCCTAAACTTAATCTTGTCCAATTAGGGTTTTTAAACAATCTTGTGCATCCAATAGGTGTTTTTGTGTCATTGGATGAATATTTAGATCATTTTCGCCCTCCCTACACGTAATCTTGTCCAATTATGGTTTTTAACCAATCTAGTGCATCCAATAGGTGTTTTTGTGTCATTGGATGAATATTTAGGTCATTTTCAACCTCCCTACACTTAATCTTGTCCAATTAGGGTTTTTAACCAATCTTGTGCATCCAATAGGTGTTGTGTCATTTGATGAACATTTAGGTCATTTTTGTCCTCCCTACACTTTATCTTGTCCAATTCGGGTTTCTAACCAATCTTGTGCATCCAATAGTTGTGTTTGTGTCATTGGATGAACATTTAGGTCATTTTCATCATCCCTAGGCTTATGCTTGTCCAATTAGGGTTTCTAACCAATCTTGTGCATCCAATAGGTGTTTTTGTGTCATTGGATGAACAATTAGGTCATTTTCATCATCCGTAGGCTAATTCTTGTCCAATTAGGGTTTTTAACCAATCTTGTGCATCCAATACGTGTTATGTCATTGGATGAACATTTAGGTCATTTTCGTCCTCCCTACACTTTATCTTGTCCAATTCGGGTTTCTAACCAATCTTGTGCATCCAATAGTTGTGTTTGAGTCATTGGATGAACAATTAGGTCATTTTCGACCTTCCTAAACTTAATCTTGTCCAATTAGGGTTTTTAAACAATCTTGTGCATCCAATAGGTGTTTTTGTGTCATTGGATGAATATTTAGATCATTTTCGCCCTCCCTACACGTAATCTTGTCCAATTATGGTTTTTAACCAATCTAGTGCATCCAATAGGTGTTTTTGTGTCATTGGATGAATATTTAGGTCATTTTCAACCTCCCTACACTTAATCTTGTCCAATTAGGGTTTTTAACCAATCTTGTGCATCCAATAGGTGTTGTGTCATTGGATGAACATTTAGGTCATTTTTGTCCTCCCTACACTTTATCTTGTCCAATTCGGGTTTCTAACCAATCTTGTGCATCCAATAGTTGTGTTTGTGTCATTGGATGAACATTTAGGTCATTTTCATCATCCCTAGGCTTATGCTTGTCCAATTAGGGTTTCTAACCAATCTTGTGCATCCAATAGGTGTTTTTGTGTCATTGGATGAACAACTAGGTCATTTTCATCATCCGTAGGCTAATTCTTGTCCAATTAGGGTTTTTAACCAATCTTGTGCATCCAATAGGTGTTATGTCATTGGATGAACATTTAGGTCATTTTCGTCCTCCCTACACTTTATCTTGTCCAATTCGGGTTTCTAACCAATCTTGTGCATCCAATAGTTGTGTTTGTGTCATTGGATGAACATTTAGGTCATCTTCATTCTCCCTAGGCTTATGCTTGTCCAATTAGGGTTTCTAACCAATCTTGTGCATCCAATAGGTGTTTTTGTGTCATTGGATGAACAATTAGGTCATTTTCATCATCCGTAGGCTAATTCTTGTCCAATTAGGGTTTTTAACTAATCTTGTGCATCCAATAGTTGTGTTTGTTTCATTGGATGAACAATTTGGTCATTTTCGACCTCCCAAAACATAATCTTGTCCAATTAGGGTTTCTAACCTATCTTGTGCATCCAATAGGTGTTTTTGTGTCATTGGATGAACAATTATGTCATTTGCGTCCTCCCTAGGCTAATTCTTGTCCAATTAGGGTTTTTAACCAATGTTGTGCATCCAATAGGTGTTTTTGTGTCATTGGATGAACAATTAGGTCATTTTCATCATCCGTAGGCTAATTCTTGTCCAATTAGGGTTTTTAACCAATGTTATGCATCCAATAGTTGTGTTTGTGTCATTGGATGAATAATTAGGTCATTTTCGACCTCCCTAAACTTAATCTTGTCCAATTAGGGTTTCTAACCAATCATGTGCATCCAATAGTTGTGTTTGTGTCATTGGATGAACAATTAGGTCATCCCTAAACTTAATCTTTTCCAATTAGGGTTTTTAAACAATCTTGTGCATCCAATAGGTGTTTTTGTGTCATTGGATGAATATTTAGATCATTTTTGCCCTCCCTACACGTAATCTTGTCCAATTATGGTTTTTAACCAATCTAGTGCATCCAATAGTTGTTTTTGTGTCATTGGATGAATATCTAGGTCATTTTCAACCTCCCTACACTTAATCTTGTCCAATTA
The DNA here is from genome assembly GCA_037974835.1 of Cicer judaicum. Classification (NCBI taxonomy): domain Eukaryota; kingdom Viridiplantae; phylum Streptophyta; class Magnoliopsida; order Fabales; family Fabaceae; genus Cicer; species Cicer judaicum. Next base: position 22,087 of record JBBPBS010000383.1, read on the forward strand.
GGGTTTTTAACCAATCTTGTGCATCCAATAGGTGTTGTGTCATTGGATGAACATTTAGGTCATTTTCATCATCCCTAGGCTTATGCTTGTCCAATTATGGTTTCTAACCAATCTTGTGCATCCAATAGGTGTTTTTGTGTCATTGGATGAACAATTAGGTCATTTTCATCATCCGTAGGCTAATTCTTGTCCAATTAGGGTTTTTAACCAATCTTGTGCATCCAATAGGTGTTATGTCATTGGATGATCATTTAGGTCATTTTCGTCCTCCCTACACTTTATCTTGTCCAATTCGGGTTTCTAACCAATCTTGTGCATCCAATAGTTGTGTTTGTGTCATTGGATGAACATTTAGGTCATCTTCATCCTCCCTAGGCTTATGCTTGTCCAATTAGGGTTTCTAACCAATCTTGTGCATCCAATAGGTGTTTTTGTGTCATTGGATGAACATTTAGGTCATTTTCATCATCCGTAGGCTAATTCTTGTCCAATTAGGGTTTTTAACCAATCTTGTGCATCCAATAGTTGTGTTTGTTTCATTGGATGAATAATTTGGTCATTTTCGACCTCCCTAAACATAATATTGTCCAATTAGGGTTTCTAACCTATCTTGTGCATCCAATAGGTGTTTTTGTGTCATTGGATGAACAATTATGTCATTTTCGTCCTCCCTACACTTTATCTTGTCCAATTCGGGTTTCTAACCAATCTTGTGCATCCAATAGTTGTGTTTGTGTCATTGGATGAACATTTAGGTCATTTTCATCCTCCCTAGGCTTATGCTTGTCCAATTAGGGTTTCTAACCAATCTTGTGCATCCAATAGGTGTTTTTGTGTCATTGGATGAACAATTAGGTCATTTTCATCATCCGTAGGCTAATTCTTGTCCAATTAGAGTTTTTAACCAATCTTGTGCATCCAATAGTTGTGTTTGTTTCATTGGATGAATAATTTGGTCATTTTCGACCTCCCTAAACATAATCTTGTCCAATTAGGGTTTCTAACCTATCTTGTGCATCCAATAGGTGTTTTTGTGTCATTGGATGAACAATTATGTCATTTTCGTCTTCCCTACACTTTATCTTGTCCAATTCGGGTTTCTAACCAATCTTGTGCATCCAATAGTTGTGTTTGTGTCATTGGATGAACATTTAGGTAATCTTCATCCTCCCTAGGCTTATGCTTGTCCAATTAGGGTTTCTAACCAATCTTGTGCATCCAATAGGTGTTTTTGTGTCATTGGATGAACAATTAGGTCATTTTCATCGTCCGTAGGCTAATTCTTGTCCAATTAGGGTTTTTAACTAATCTTGTGCATCCAATAGTCGTGTTTGTTTCATTGGATGAACAATTTGGTCATTTTCGACCTCCCTAAACATAATCTTGTCCAATTAGGGTTTCTAACCTATCTTGTGCATCCAATAGGTGTTTTTGTGTCATTGGATGAACAATTATGTCATTTGCGTCCTCCCTAGGCTAATTCTTGTCCAATTAGGGTTTTTAACCAATGTTGTGCATCCAATAGGTGTTTTTGTGTCATTGGATGAACAATTAGGTCATTTTCATCATCCGTAGGCTAATTCTTGTCCAATTAGGGTTTTTAACCAATCTTATGCATCCAATAGTTGTGTTTGTGTCATTGGATGAATAATTAGGTCATTTTCGACCTCCCTAAACTTAATCTTGTCCAATTAGGGTTTCTAACCAACCATGTGCATCCAATAGTTGTGTTTCTGTCATTGGATGAACAATTAGGTCATTTTTGACCTCCCTAAACTTAATCTTGTCCAATTAGGGTTTCTAACCAACCTTGTGCATCCAATAGGTGTTTTTGTGTCGTTGGATGAACAATTATGTCATTTTCGTCCTCCCTAGGCTAATTCTTGTCCAATTAGGGTTTTTAACCAACCTTGTGCATCCAATAGGTGTTTTTGTGTCATTGGATGAACAATTAGGTCATTTTCATCATCCGTAGGCTAATTCTTGTCCAATTAGGGTTTTTAACAAATCTTGTGCATCCAATAGTTGTGTTTGTGTCATTGGATGAACAATTAGGTCATTTTCATCATCCGTAGGCTAATTCTTGTCCAATTAGGGTTTCTAACCAATCATGTGCATCCAATAGTTGTGTTTGTGTCATTGGATGAACAATTAGGTCATTTTTGACCTCCCTAAACTTAATCTTGTCCAATTAGGGTTTCTAACCAACGTTGTGCATCCAATAGGTGTATTTGTGTCATTGGATGACCAATTAGGTCATTTTCGTCCTCCCTAGGCTTATTCTTGTCCAATTAAGGTGTTTAACCAAGCTTGTGCATCCAATAGGTGTTTTTGTGTCATTGGATGAACAATTAGGTCATTTTCATCATCCGTAGGCTAATTCTTGTCCAATTAGGGTTTTTAACAAATCTTGTGCATCCAATAGTTGTGTTTGTGTCATTGGATGAACAATTAGGTCATTTTCATCATCCGTAGGCTAATTCTTGTCCAATTAGGGTTTCTAACCAATCATGTGCATCCAATAGTTGTGTTTGTGTCATTGGATGAACAATTAGGTCATTTTTGACCTCCCTAAACTTAATCTTGTCCAATTAGGGTTTCTAACCAACCTTGTGCATCCAATAGGTGTTTTTGTGTCATTGGATGAACAATTAGGTCATTTTTGACCTCCCTAGGCTTATTCTTGTCCAATTAAGGTTTTTAACCAAGCTTGTCCATCCAATAGGTGTTTTGTGTCATTGGATGAACAATTAGGTCATTTTCATCATCCGTAGGCTAATTCTTGTCCAATTAGGGTTTTTAACCAATCTTGTGCATCCAATAGTTGTGTTTGTGTCATTGGATGAACAATTAGGTCATTTTCGACCTCCCTAAACTTAATCTTGTCCAATTAGGGTTTCTAACCAATCATGTGCATCCAATATTTGTGTTTGTGTCATTGGATGAACAATTAGGTCATTTTTGACCTCCCTAAACTTAATCTTGTCCAATTAGGGTTTCTAACCAACCTTGTGCATCCAATAGGTGTTTTTGTGTCATTGGATGAACAATTAGGTCATTTTTGACCTCCTTAGGCTTATTCTTGTCCAATTAAGGTTTTTAACCAATCTTGTGCATCCAATAGGTGTTTTGTGTCATTGGATGAATATTTAGGTCATCTTCGTCCTCCCTACACTTAACCTTGTCCAATTAGGGTTTCTAACCAATCTTGTGCATCCAATAGTTGTGTTTGTGTCATTGGATGAACAATTAGGTCATTTTCGACCTTCCTAAACTTAATCTTGTCAAATTAGGGTTTTTAAACAATCTTGTGCATCCAATAGGTGTTTTTGTGTCATTGGATGAATATTTAGATCATTTTCGCCCTCCCTACACGTAATCTTGTCCAATTATGGTTTTTAACCAATCTAGTGCATCCAATAGGTGTTTTTGTGTCATTGGATGAATATTTAGGTCATTTTCAACCTCCCTACACTTAATCTTGTCCAATTAGGGTTTTAACCAATCTTGTGCATCCAATAGGTGTTGTGTCATTGGATGAACATTTAGGTCATTTTTGTCCTCCCTACACTTTATCTTGTCCAATTCGGGTTTCTAACCAATCTTGTGCATCCAATAGTTGTGTTTGTGTCATTGGATGAACATTTAGGTCATTTTCATCATCCCTAGGCTTATGCTTGTCCAATTATGGTTTCTAACCAATCTTGTGCATCCAATAGGTGTTTTTGTGTCATTGGATGAACAATTAGGTCATTTTCATCATCCGTAGGCTAATTCTTGTCCAATTAGGGTTTTTAATCAATCTTGTGCATCCAATAGGTGTTATGTCATTGGATGAACATTTAGGTCATTTTCGTCCTCCCTACACTTTATCTTGTCCAATTCGGGTTTCTAACCAATCTTGTGCATCCAATAGTTGTGTTTGTGTCATTGGATGAACATTTAGGTCATCTTCATCCTCCCTAGGCTTATGCTTGTCCAATTAGGGTTTCTAACCAATCTTGTGCATCCAATAGGTGTTTTTGTGTCATTGGATGAACAATTAGGTCATTTTCATCATCCGTAGGCTAATTCTTGTCCAATTAGGGTTTTTAACTAATCTTGTGCATCTAATAGTTGTGTTTGTTTCATTGGATGAACAATTTGGTCATTTTCGACCTCCCTAAACATAATCTTGTCCAATTAGGGTTTCTAACCTATCTTGTGCATCCGATAGGTGTTTTTGTGTCATTGGATGAACAATTATGTCATTTGCATCCTCCCTAGGCTAATTCTTGTCCAATTAGGGTTTTTAACCAATGTTGTGCATCCAATAGGTGTTTTTGTGTCATTGGATGAACAATTAGGTCATTTTCATCATCCGTAGGCTAATTCTTGTCCAATTAGGGTTTTTAACCAATCTTGTGCATCCAATAGGTGTTATGTCATTGGATGAACATTTAGGTCATTTTCGTCCTCCCTACACTTTATCTTGTCCAATTCGGGTTTCTAACCAATCTTGTGCATCCAATAGTTGTGTTTGTGTCATTGGATGAACATTTAGGTCATCTTCATCCTCCCTAGGCTTATGCTTGTCCAATTAGGGTTTTTAACCAATCTTATGCATCCAATAGTTGTGTTTGTTTCATTGGATGAATAATTAGGTCATTTTCGACCTCCCTAAACTTAATCTTGTCCAATTAGGGTTTCTAACCAATCATGTGCATCCAATAGTTGTGTTTGTGTCATTGGATGAACAATTAGGTCATTTTGGACCTCCCTAAACTTAATCTTGTCCAATTAGGGTTTCTAACCAACCTTGTGCATCCAATAGGTGTTTTTGTGTCATTGGATGAACAATTATGTCATTTTCGTCCTACCTAGGCTAATTCTTGTCCAATTAGGGTTTTTAACCAACCTTGTGCATCCAATAGGTGTTTTTGTGTCATTGGATGAACAATTAGGTCATTTTCATCATCCGTAGGCTAATTCTTGTCCAATTAGGGTTTTTAACCAATCTTGTGCATCCAATAGTTGTGTTTGTGTCATTGGTTGAACAATTAGGTCATTTTCATCATCCGTAGGCTAATTCTTGTCCAATTAGGGTTTCTAACCAATCATGTGCATCCAATAGTTGTGTTTGTGTCATTGGATGAACAATTAGGTCATTTTTGACCTCCCTAAACTTAATCTTGTCCAATTAGGGTTTCTAACCAACCTTGTGCATCCAATAGGTGTTTTTGTGTCATTGGATGAACAATTAGGTCATTTTTGACCTCCTTAGGCTTATTCTTGTCCAATTAAGGTTTTTAACCAATCTTGTGCATCCAATAGGTGTTTTGTGTCATTGGATGAATATTTAGGTCATCTTCGTCCTCCCTACACTTAACCTTGTCCAATTAGGGTTTCTAACCAATCTTGTGCATCCAATAGTTGTGTTTGTGTCATTGGATGAACAATTAGGTCATTTTCGACCTTCCTAAACTTAATCTTGTCAAATTAGGGTTTTTAAACAATCTTGTGCATCCAATAGGTGTTTTTGTGTCATTGGATGAATATTTAGATCATTTTCGCCCTCCCTACACGTAATCTTGTCCAATTATGGTTTTTAACCAATCTAGTGCATCCAATAGGTGTTTTTGTGTCATTGGATGAATATTTAGGTCATTTTCAACCTCCCTACACTTAATCTTGTCCAATTAGGGTTTTAACCAATCTTGTGCATCCAATAGGTGTTGTGTCATTGGATGAACATTTAGGTCATTTTTGTCCTCCCTACACTTTATCTTGTCCAATTCGGGTTTCTAACCAATCTTGTGCATCCAATAGTTGTGTTTGTGTCATTGGATGAACATTTAGGTCATTTTCATCATCCCTAGGCTTATGCTTGTCCAATTATGGTTTCTAACCAATCTTGTGCATCCAATAGGTGTTTTTGTGTCATTGGATGAACAATTAGGTCATTTTCATCATCCGTAGGCTAATTCTTGTCCAATTAGGGTTTTTAATCAATCTTGTGCATCCAATAGGTGTTATGTCATTGGATGAACATTTAGGTCATTTTCGTCCTCCCTACACTTTATCTTGTCCAATTCGGGTTTCTAACCAATCTTGTGCATCCAATAGTTGTGTTTGTGTCATTGGATGAACATTTAGGTCATTTTCATCATCCGTAGGCTAATTCTTGTCCAATTAGGGTTTTTAACCAATCTTGTGCATCCAATAGTTGTGTTTGTTTCATTGGTCATTTTCGACCTCCCTAAACATAATCTTGTCCAATTAGGGTTTCTAACCTATCTTGTGCATCCAATAGGTGTTTTTGTGTCATTGGATGAACAATTATGTCATTTTCGTCCTCCCTAGGCTAATTCTTGTCCAATTAGGGTTTTTAACCAAGCTTGTGCATCCAATAGGTGTTTTGTGTCATTGGATGAACAATTAATTCATTTTCATCATCCTTAGGCTAATTCTTGTCCAATTAGGGTTTCTAACCAATCATGTGCATCCAATAGTTGTGTTTGTGTCATTGGATGAACAATTAGGTCATTTTTGACCTCCCTAAACTTAATCTTTTCCAATTAGGGTTTCTAACCAACCTTGTGCATCCAATAGGTGTTTTTGTGTCATTGGATGAACAATTAGGTCTTTTTTGACCTCCCTAGGCTTATTCTTGTCCAATTACGGTTTTTAACCAATCTTGTGCATCCAATAGGTGTTTTGTGTCATTGGATGAATATTTAGGTCATCTTCGTCGTCCCTACACTTAATCTTGTCCAATTAGGGTTTCTAACCAATCTTGTGCATCCAATAGTTGTGTTTGTGTCATTGGATGAACAATTAGGTCATTTTCATCATCCGTAGGCTAATTCTTGTCCAATTAGGGTTTTTAACCAATCTTGTGCATCCAATAGGTGTTATGTCATTGGATGAACATTTAGGTCATTTTCGTCCTCCCTACACTTTATCTTGTCCAATTCGGGTTTCTAACCAATCTTGTGCATCCAATAGTTGTGTTTGTGTCATTGGATGAACATTTAGGTCATCTTCATTCTCCCTAGGCTTATGCTTGTCCAATTAGGGTTTCTAACCAATCTTGTGCATCCAATAGGTGTTTTTGTGTCATTGGATGAACAATTAGGTCATTTTCATCATCCGTAGGCTAATTCTTGTCCAATTAGGGTTTTTAACTAATCTTGTGCATCCAATAGTTGTGTTTGTTTCATTGGATGAACAATTTGGTCATTTTCGACCTCCCAAAACATAATCTTGTCCAATTAGGGTTTCTAACCTATCTTGTGCATCCAATAGGTGTTTTTGTGTCATTGGATGAACAATTATGTCATTTGCGTCCTCCCTAGGCTAATTCTTGTCCAATTAGGGTTTTTAACCAATGTTGTGCATCCAATAGGTGTTTTTGTGTCATTGGATGAACAATTAGGTCATTTTCATCATCCGTAGGCTAATTCTTGTCCAATTAGGGTTTTTAACCAATGTTATGCATCCAATAGTTGTGTTTGTGTCATTGGATGAATAATTAGGTCATTTTCGACCTCCCTAAACTTAATCTTGTCCAATTAGGGTTTCTAACCAATCATGTGCATCCAATAGTTGTGTTTGTGTCATTGGATGAACAATTAGGTCATTTTCGACCTTTCTAAACTTAATCTTGTCCAATTAGGGTTTTTAAACAATCTTGTGCATCCAATAGGTGTTTTTGTGTCATTGGATGAATATTTAGATCATTTTCGCCCTCCCTACACGTAATCTTGTCCAATTATGGTTTTTAACCAATCTAGTGCATCCAATAGGTGTTTTTGTGTCATTGGATGAATATCTAGGTCATTTTCAACCTCCCTACACTTAATCTTGTCCAATTAGGGTTTTTAACCAATCTTGTGCATCCAATAGGTGTTGTGTCATTGGATGAACATTTAGGTCATTTTTGTCCTCCCTACACTTTATCTTGTCCAATTCGGGTTTCTAACCAATCTTGTGCATCCAATAGTTGTGTTTGTGTCATTGGATGAACATTTAGGTCATTTTCATCATCCCTAGGCTTATGCTTGTCCAATTAGGGTTTCTAACCAATCTTGTGCATCCAATAGGTGTTTTTGTGTCATTGGATGAACAATTAGGTCATTTTCATCATCCGTAGGCTAATTCTTGTCCAATTAGGGATTTTAACCAATCTTGTGCATCCAATAGGTGTTATGTCATTGGATGAACATTTAGGTCATTTTCATCCTCCCTACACTTTATCTTCTCCAATTCGGGTTTCTGACCAATCTTGTGCATCCAATAGTTGTGTTTGTGCCATTGGATGAACATTTAGGTCATCTTCATCCTCCCTAGGCTTATGCTTGTCCAATTAGGGTTTCTAACCAATCTTGTGCATCCAATAAGTGTTTTTGTGTCATTGGATGAACAATTAGGTCATTTTCATCATCCGTAGGCTAATTCTTGTCCAATTAGGGTTTTTAACCAATCTTGTGCATCCAATAGTTGTGTTTGTTTCATTGGATGAATAATTTGGTCATTTTCGACCTCCCTAAACATAATATTGTCCAATTAGGGTTTCTAACCTATCTTGTGCATCCAATAGGTGTTTTTGTGTCATTGGATGAACAATTATGTCATTTTCGTCCTCCCTACACTTTATCTTGTCTAATTCGGGTTTCTAACCAATCTTGTGCATCCAATAGTTGTGTTTGTGTCATTGGATGAACATTTAGATCATCTTCATCCTCCCTAGGCTTATGCTTGTCCAATTCGGGTTTCTAACCAATCTTGTGCATCCAATAGGTGTTTTTGTGTCATTGGATGAACAATTAGGTCATTTTCATCATCCGTAGGCTAATTCTTGTCCAATTAGGGTTTTTAACTAATCTTGTGCATCCAATAGTTGTGTTTGTTTCATTGGATGAACAATTTGGTCATTTTCGACCTCCCTAAACATAATCTTGTCCAATTAGGGTTTCTAACCTATCTTGTGCATCCAATAGGTGTTTTTGTGTCATTGGATGAACAATTATGTCATTTGCGTCCTCCCTAGGCTAATTCTTGTCGAATTAGGGTTTTTAACCAATGTTGTGCATCCAATAGGTGTTTTTGTGTCATTGGATGAACAATTAGGTCATTTTCATCATCCGTAGGCTAATTCTTGTCCAATTAGGGTTTTTAACCAATCTTATGCATCCAATAGTTGTGTTTGTGTCATTGGATGAATAATTAGGTCATTTTCGACCTCCCTAAACTTAATCTTGTCCAATTAGGGTTTCTAACCAATCATGTGCATCCAATAGTTGTGTTTGTGTCATTGGATGAACAATTAGGTCATCCCTAAACTTAATCTTGTCCAATTAGGGTTTTTAAACAATCTTGTGCATCCAATAGGTGTTTTTGTGTCATTGGATGAATATTTAGATCATTTTCGCCCTCCCTACACGTAATCTTGTCCAATTATGGTTTTTAACCAATCTAGTGCATCCAATAGGTGTTTTTGTGTCATTGGATGAATATTTAGGTCATTTTCAACCTCCCTACACTTAATCTTGTCCAATTAGGGTTTTAACCAATCTTGTGCATCCAATAGGTGTTGTGTCATTGGATGAACATTTAGGTCATTTTTGTCCTCCCTACACTTTATCTTGTCCAATTCGGGTTTCTAACCAATCTTGTGCATCCAATAGTTGTGTTTGTGTCATTGGATGAACATTTAGGTCATTTTCATCATCCCTAGGCTTATGCTTGTCCAATTATGGTTTCTAACCAATCTTGTGCATCCAATAGGTGTTTTTGTGTCATTGGATGAACAATTAGGTCATTTTCATCATCCGTAGGCTAATTCTTGTCCAATTAGGGTTTTTAATCAATCTTGTGCATCCAATAGGTGTTATGTCATTGGATGAACATTTAGGTCATTTTCGTCCTCCCTACACTTTATCTTGTCCAATTCGGGTTTCTAACCAATCTTGTGCATCCAATAGTTGTGTTTGTGTCATTGGATGAACATTTAGGTCATCTTCATCCTCCCTAGGCTTATGCTTGTCCAATTAGGGTTTCTAACCAATCTTGTGCATCCAATAGGTGTTTTTGTGTCATTGGATGAACAATTAGGTCATTTTCATCATCCGTAGGCTAATTCTTGTCCAATTAGGGTTTTTAACTAATCTTGTGCATCTAATAGTTGTGTTTGTTTCATTGGATGAACAATTTGGTCATTTTCGACCTCCCTAAACATAATCTTGTCCAATTAGGGTTTCTAACCTATCTTGTGCATCCGATAGGTGTTTTTGTGTCATTGGATGAACAATTATGTCATTTGCATCCTCCCTAGGCTAATTCTTGTCCAATTAGGGTTTTTAACCAATGTTGTGCATCCAATAGGTGTTTTTGTGTCATTGGATGAACAATTAGGTCATTTTCATCATCCGTAGGCTAATTCTTGTCCAATTAGGGTTTTTAACCAATCTTGTGCATCCAATAGGTGTTATGTCATTGGATGAACATTTAGGTCATTTTCGTCCTCCCTACACTTTATCTTGTCCAATTCGGGTTTCTAACCAATCTTGTGCATCCAATAGTTGTGTTTGTGTCATTGGATGAACATTTAGGTCATCTTCATCCTCCCTAGGCTTATGCTTGTCCAATTAGGGTTTCTAACCAATCTTGTGCATCCAATAGGTGTTTTTGTGTCATTGGATGAACAATTAGGTCATTTTCATCATCCGTAGGCTAATTCTTGTCCAATTAGGGTTTTTAACTAATCTTGTGCATCCAATAGTTGTGTTTGTTTCATTGGATGAACAATTTGGTCATTTTCGTCCTCCCTAAACATAATCTTGTCCAATTAGGGTTTCTAACCTATCTTGTGCATCCAATAGGTGTTTTTGTGTCATTGGATGAACAATTATGTCATTTTCGTCCTCCCTAGGCTAATTCTTGTCCAATTAGGGTTTTTAACCAACCTTGTGCATCCAACAGGTGTTTTTGTGTCATTGGATGAACAATTAGGTCATTTTCATCATCCGTAGGCTAATTCTTGTCCAATTAGGGTTTTTAACCAATCTTGTGCATCCAATAGTTGTGTTTGTGTCATTGGATGAACAATTAGGTCATTTTCGACCTCCCTAAACTTAATATTGTCCAATTAGGGTTTCTAACCAACCTTGTGCATCCAATAGGTGTTTTGGTGTCATTGGATGAACAATTAGGTCATTTTTGACCTCCCTAGGCTTATTCTTGTCCAATTAAGGTTTTTAACCAAGCTTATGCATCCAATAGGTGTTTTGTGTCATTGGATGAACAATTAGGTCATTTTCATCATCCGTAGGCTAATTCTTGTCCAATTAGGGTTTTTAACCAATCTTGTGCATCCAATAGTTGTGTTTGTGTCATTGGATGAACAATTAGGTCATTTTCGACCTCCCTAAACATAATCTTGTCCAATTAGGGTTTCTAACCAATCATGTGCATCAAATAGTTGTGTTTGTGTCATTGGATGAACAATTAGGTCATTTTTGACCTCCCTAAACTTAATCTTGTCCAATTAGGGTTACTAACCAACCTTGTGCATCCAATAGGTGTTTTTGTGTCATTGGATGAACAATTAGGTCATTTTTGACCTCCCTAGGCTTATTCTTGTCCAATTAAGGTTTTTAACCAAGCTTGTGCATCCAATAGGTGTTTTGTGTCATTGGATGAACAATTAGGTCATTTTCATCATCCGTAGGCTAATTCTTGTCCAATTAGGGTTTTTAACCAATCTTGTGCATCCAATAGTTGTGTTTGTGTCATTGGATGAACAATTAGGTCATTTTCGACCTCCCTAAACTTAATCTTGTCCAATTAGGGTTTCTTACCAATCATGTGCATCCAATAGTTGTGTTTGTGTCATTGGATGAACAATTAGGTCATTTTTGACCTCCCTAAACTTAACCTTGTCCAATTAGGGTTTCTAACCAACCTTGTGCATCCAATAGGTGTTTTTGTGTCATTGGATGAACAATTAGGTCATTTTTGACCTCCCTAGGCTTATTCTTGTCCAATTAAGGTTTTTAACCAAGCTTGTGCATCCAATAGGTGTTTTGTGTCATTGGATGAACAATTAGGTCATTTTCATCATCCGTAGGCTAATTCTTGTCCAATTAGGGTTTTTAACCAATCTTGTGCATCCAATAGTTGTGTTTGTGTCATTGGATGAACAATTAGGTCATTTTCGACCTCCCTAAACATAATCTTGTCCAATTAGGGTTTCTAACCAATCATGTGCATCAAATAGTTGTGTTTGTGTCATTGGATGAACAATTAGGTCATTTTTGACCTCCCTAAACTTAATCTTGTCCAATTAGGGTTACTAACCAACCTTGTGCATCCAATAGGTGTTTTTGTGTCATTGGATGAACAATTAGGTCATTTTTGACCTCCCTAGGCTTATTCTTGTCCAATTAAGGTTTTTAACCAAGCTTGTGCATCCAATAGGTGTTTTGTGTCATTGGATGAACAATTAGGTCATTTTCATCATCCGTAGGCTAATTCTTGTCCAATTGGGGTTTTTAACCAATCTTGTGCATCCAATAGTTGTGTTTGTGTCATTGGATGAACAATTAGGTCATTTTCGACCTCCCTAAACTTAATCTTGTCCAATTAGGGTTTCTAACCAATCATGTGCATCCAATTGTTGTGTTTGTGTCATTGGATGAACAATTAGGTCATTTTTGACCTCCCTAAACTTAATCTTGTCCAATTAGGGTTTCTAACCAACCTTGTGCATCCAATAGGTGTTTTTGTGTCATTGGATGAACAATTATGTCATTTGCGTCCTCCCTAGGCTAATTCTTGTCCAATTAGGGTTTTTAACCAATGTTGTGCATCCAATAGGTGTTTTTGTGTCATTGGATGAACAATTAGGTCATTTTCATCATCCGTAGGCTAATTCTTGTCCAATTAGGGTTTTTAACCAATCTTATGCATCCAATAGTTGTGTTTGTGTCATTGGATGAATAATTAGGTCATTTTCGACCTCCCTAAACTTAATCTTGTCCAATTAGGGTTTCTAACCAATCATGTGCATCCAATAGTTGTGTTTGTGTCATTGGATGAACAATTAGGTCATCCCTAAACTTAATCTTGTCCAATTAGGGTTTTTAAACAATCTTGTGCATCCAATAGGTGTTTTTGTGTCATTGGATGAATATTTAGATCATTTTCGCCCTCCCTACACGTAATCTTGTCCAATTATGGTTTTTAACCAATCTAGTGCATCCCATAGTTGTTTTTGTGTCATTGGATGAATATCTAGGTCATTTTCAACCTCCCTACACTTAATCTTGTCCAATTAGGGTTTTTAACCAATCTTGTGCATCCAATAGGTGTTGAGTCATTGGATGAACATTTAGGTCATTTTCATCATCCCTAGGCTTATGCTTGTCCAATTATGGTTTCTAACCAATCTTGTGCATCCAATAGGTGTTTTTGTGTCATTGGATGAACAATTAGGTCATTTTCATCATCCGTAGGCTAATTCTTGTCCAATTAGGGTTTTTAACCAATCTTGTGCATCCAATAGGTGTTATGTCATTGGATGATCATTTAGGTCATTTTCGTCCTCCCTACACTTTATCTTGTCCAATTCGGGTTTCTAACCAATCTTGTGCATCCAATAGTTGTGTTTGTGTCATTGGATGAAGATTTAGGTCATCTTCATCCTCCCTAGGCTTATGCTTGTCCAATTAGGGTTTCTAACCAATCTTGTGCATCCAATAGGTGTTTTTGTGTCATTGGATGAACAATTAGGTCATTTTCATCATCCGTAGGCTAATTCTTGTCCAATTAGGGTTTTTAACTAATCTTGTGCATCCAATAGTTGTGTTTGTTTCATTGGATGAACAATTTGGTCATTTTCGACCTCCCTAAACATAAACTTGTCCAATTAGGGTTTCTAACCTATCTTGTGCATCCAATAGGTGTTTTTGTGTCATTGGATGAACAATTATGTCATTTGCGTCCTCCCTAGGCTCATTCTTGTCCAATTAGGGTTTTTAACCAATGTTGTGCATCCAATAGGTGTTTTTGTGTCATTGGATGAACAATTAATTCATTTTCATCATCCTTAGGCTAATTCTTGTCCAATAAGGGTTTCTAACCAATCATGTGCATCCAATAGCTGTGTTTGTGTCATTGGACGAACAATTAGGTCATTTTCGACCTCCCTAAACTTAATCTTGTCCAATTAGGGTTTCTAACCAATCATGTGCATCCAATAGTTGTGTTTGTGTCATTGGATGAACAATTAGGTCATTTTCGACCTTTCTAAACTTAATCTTGTCCAATTAGGGTTTTTAAACAATCTTGTGCATCCAATAGGTGTTTTTGTGTCATTGGATGAATATTTAGATCATTTTCGCCCTCCCTACACGTAATCTTGTCCAATTATGGTTTTTAACCAATCTAGTGCATCCAATAGGTGTTTTTGTGTCATTGGATGAATATCTAGGTCATTTTCAACCTCCCTACACTTAATCTTGTCCAATTAGGGTTTTTAACCAATCTTGTGCATCCAATAGGTGTTGTGTCATTGGATGAACATTTAGGTCATTTTTGTCCTCCCTACACTTTATCTTGTCCAATTCGGGTTTCTAACCAATCTTGTGCATCCAATAGTTGTGTTTGTGTCATTGGATGAACAATTAGGTCATTTTCGACCTTCCTAAACTTAATCTTGTCCAATTAGGGTTTTTAAACAATCTTGTGCATCCAATAGGTGTTTTTGTGTCATTGGATGAATATTTAGATCATTTTCGCCCTCCCTACACGTAATCTTGTCCAATTATGGTTTTTAACCAATCTAGTGCATCCAATAGGTGTTTTTGTGTCATTGGATGAATATTTAGGTCATTTTCAACCTCCCTACACTTAATCTTGTCCAATTAGGGTTTTTAACCAATCTTGTGCATCCAATAGGTGTTGTGTCATTTGATGAACATTTAGGTCATTTTTGTCCTCCCTACACTTTATCTTGTCCAATTCGGGTTTCTAACCAATCTTGTGCATCCAATAGTTGTGTTTGTGTCATTGGATGAACATTTAGGTCATTTTCATCATCCCTAGGCTTATGCTTGTCCAATTAGGGTTTCTAACCAATCTTGTGCATCCAATAGGTGTTTTTGTGTCATTGGATGAACAATTAGGTCATTTTCATCATCCGTAGGCTAATTCTTGTCCAATTAGGGTTTTTAACCAATCTTGTGCATCCAATAGGTGTTATGTCATTGGATGAACATTTAGGTCATTTTCGTCCTCCCTACACTTTATCTTGTCCAATTCGGGTTTCTAACCAATCTTGTGCATCCAATAGTTGTGTTTGTGTCATTGGATGAACAATTAGGTCATTTTCGACCTTCCTAAATTTAATCTTGTCCAATTAGGGTTTTTAAACAATCTTGTGCATCCAATAGGTGTTTTTGTGTCATTGGATGAATATTTAGATCATTTTCGCCCTCCCTACACGTAATCTTGTCCAATTATGGTTTTTAACCAATCTAGTGCATCCAATAGGTGTTTTTGTGTCATTGGATGAATATTTAGGTCATTTTCAACCTCCCTACACTTAATCTTGTCCAATTAGGGTTTTTAACCAATCTTGTGCATCCAATAGGTGTTGTGTCATTGGATGAACATTTAGGTCATTTTTGTCCTCCCTACACTTTATCTTGTCCAATTCGGGTTTCTAACCAATCTTGTGCATCCAATAGTTGTGTTTGTGTCATTGGATGAACATTTAGGTCATTTTCATCATCCCTAGGCTTATGCTTGTCCAATTAGGGTTTCTAACCAATCTTGTGCATCCAATAGGTGTTTTTGTGTCATTGGATGAACAACTAGGTCATTTTCATCATCCGTAGGCTAATTCTTGTCCAATTAGGGTTTTTAACCAATCTTGTGCATCCAATAGGTGTTATGTCATTGGATGAACATTTAGGTCATTTTCGTCCTCCCTACACTTTATCTTGTCCAATTCGGGTTTCTAACCAATCTTGTGCATCCAATAGTTGTGTTTGTGTCATTGGATGAACATTTAGGTCATCTTCATTCTCCCTAGGCTTATGCTTGTCCAATTAGGGTTTCTAACCAATCTTGTGCATCCAATAGGTGTTTTTGTGTCATTGGATGAACAATTAGGTCATTTTCATCATCCGTAGGCTAATTCTTGTCCAATTAGGGTTTTTAACTAATCTTGTGCATCCAATAGTTGTGTTTGTTTCATTGGATGAACAATTTGGTCATTTTCGACCTCCCAAAACATAATCTTGTCCAATTAGGGTTTCTAACCTATCTTGTGCATCCAATAGGTGTTTTTGTGTCATTGGATGAACAATTATGTCATTTGCGTCCTCCCTAGGCTAATTCTTGTCCAATTAGGGTTTTTAACCAATGTTGTGCATCCAATAGGTGTTTTTGTGTCATTGGATGAACAATTAGGTCATTTTCATCATCCGTAGGCTAATTCTTGTCCAATTAGGGTTTTTAACCAATGTTATGCATCCAATAGTTGTGTTTGTGTCATTGGATGAATAATTAGGTCATTTTCGACCTCCCTAAACTTAATCTTGTCCAATTAGGGTTTCTAACCAATCATGTGCATCCAATAGTTGTGTTTGTGTCATTGGATGAACAATTAGGTCATCCCTAAACTTAATCTTTTCCAATTAGGGTTTTTAAACAATCTTGTGCATCCAATAGGTGTTTTTGTGTCATTGGATGAATATTTAGATCATTTTCGCCCTCCCTACACGTGATCTTGTCCAATTATGGTTTTTAACCAATCTAGTGCATCCAATAGTTGTTTTTGTGTCATTGGATGAATATCTAGGTCATTTTCAACCTCCCTACACTTAATCTTGTCCAATTAGGGTTTTTAACCAATCTTGTGCATCCAATAGGTGTTGTGTCATTGGATGAACATTTAGGTCATTTTCATCATCCCTAGGCTTATGCTTGTCCAATTATGGTTTCTAACCAATCTTGTGCATCCAATAGGTGTTTTTGTGTCATTGGATGAACAATTAGGTCATTTTTATCATCCGTAGGCTAATTCTTGTCCAATTAGGGTTTTTAACTAATCTTGTGCATCCAATAGTTGTGTTTGTTTCATTGGATGAACAATTTGGTCATTTTCGACCTCCCAAAACATAATCTTGTCCAATTAGGGTTTCTAACCTATCTTGTGCATCCAATAGGTGTTTTTGTGTCATTGGATGAACAATTATGTCATTTGCGTCCTCCCTAGGCTAATTCTTGTCCAATTAGGGTTTTTAACCAATGTTGTGCATCCAATAGGTGTTTTTGTGTCATTGGATGAACAATTAGGTCATTTTCATCATCCGTAGGCTAATTCTTGTCCAATTAGGGTTTTTAACCAATGTTATGCATCCAATAGTTGTGTTTGTGTCATTGGATGAATAATTAGGTCATTTTCGACCTCCCTAAACTTAATCTTGTCCAATTAGGGTTTCTAACCAATCATGTGCATCCAATAGTTGTGTTTGTGTCATTGGATGAACAATTAGGTCATCCCTAAACTTAATCTTTTCCAATTAGGGTTTTTAAACAATCTTGTGCATCCAATAGGTGTTTTTGTGTCATTGGATGAATATTTAGATCATTTTCGCCCTCCCTACACGTGATCTTGTCCAATTATGGTTTTTAACCAATCTAGTGCATCCAATAGTTGTTTTTGTGTCATTGGATGAATATCTAGGTCATTTTCAACCTCCCTACACTTAATCTTGTCCAATTAGGGTTTTTAACCAATCTTGTGCATCCAATAGGTGTTGTGTCATTGGATGAACATTTAGGTCATTTTCATCATCCCTAGGCTTATGCTTGTCCAATTATGGTTTCTAACCAATCTTGTGCATCCAATAGGTGTTTTTGTGTCATTGGATGAACAATTAGGTCATTTTCATCATCCGTAGGCTAATTCTTGTCCAATTAGGGTTTTTAACCAATCTTGTGCATCCAATAGGTGTTATGTCATTGGATGAACATTTAGATCATTTTCGTCCTCCCTACACTTTATCTTGTCCAATTATGGTTTCTAACCAATCATGTGCATCCAATAGGTGTTTTTGTGTCATTGGATGAACAATTAGGTCATTTTCATCATCCGTAGGCTAATTCTTGTCCAATTAGGGTTTTTAACCAATCTTGTGCATCCAATAGGTGTTATGTCATTGGATGAACATTTAGGTCATTTTCGTCCTCCCTACACTTTATCTTGTCCAATTCGGGTTTCTAACCAATCTTGTGCATCCAATAGTTGTGTTTGTGTCATTGGATGAACATTTAGGTCATCTTCATCCTCCCTAGGCTTATGCTTGTCCAATTAGGGTTTCTAACCAATCTTGTGCATCCAATAGGTGTTTTGTGTCATTGGATGAACAATTAGGTCATTTTCATCATCCGTAGGCTAATTCTTGTCCAATTAGGGTTTTTAACTAATCTTGTGCATCCAATAGTTGTGTTTGTTTCATTGGATGAACAATTTGGTCATTTTCGACCTCCCTAAACATAATCTTGTCCAATTAGGGTTTCTAACCTATCTTGTGCATCCAATAGGTGTTTTTGTGTCATTGGATGAACAATTATGTCATTTGCGTCCTCCCTAGGCTAATTCTTGTCCAATTAGGGTTTTTAACCAATGTTGTGCATCCAATAGGTGTTTTTGTGTCATTGGATCAACAATTAGGTCATTTTCATCATCCGTAGGCTAATTCTTGTCCAATTAGGGTTTTTAACCAATCTTATGCATCCAATAGTTGTGTTTGTGTCATTGGATGAACAATTAGGTCATTTTCGACCTCCCTAAACTTAATCTTGTCCAATTAGGGTTTCTAACCAATCATGTGCATCCAATAGTTGTGTTTGTGTCATTGGATGAACAATTAGGTCATTTTTGACCTCCCTAAACTTAATCTTGTCCAATTAGGGTTTCTAACCAACCTTGTGCATCCAATAGGTGTTTTTGTGTCATTGGATGAACAATTAGGTCATTTTTGACCTCCTTAGGCTTATTCTTGTCCAATTAAGGTTTTTAACCAATCTTGTGCATCCAATAGGTGTTTTGTGTCATTGGATGAATATTCAGGTCATCTTCGTCCTCCCTACACTTAATGTTGTCCAATTAGGGTTTCTAACCAATCTTGTGCATCCAATAGTTGTGTTTGTGTCATTGGATGAACAATTAGGTCATTTTCATCATCCGTCGGCTAATTCTCTTCCAATTAGGGTTTTTAACCAATCTTGTGCATCCAATAGTTGTGTTTGTTTCATTGGATGAACAATTTGGTCATTTTCGACCTCCCTAAAAATAATCTTGTCCAATTAGGGTTTCTAACCTATCTTGTGCATCCAATAGGTGTTTTTGTGTCATTGGATGAACAATTATGTCATTTTCGTCCTCCCTAGGCTAATTCTTGTCCAATTAGGGTTTTTAACCAACCTTGTGCATCCAACAGGTGTTTTTGTGTCATTGGATGAACAATTAGGTCATTTTCATCATCCGTAGGCTAATTCTTGTCCAATTAGGGTTTTTAACCAATCTTGTGCATCCAATAGTTGTGTTTGTGTCATTGGATGAACAATTAGGTCATTTTCGACCTCCCTAAACTTAATATTGTCCAATTAGGGTTTCTAACCAACCTTGTGCATCCAATAGGTGTTTTGGTGTCATTGGATGAACAATTAGGTCATTTTTGACCTCCCTAGGCTTATTCTTGTCCAATTAAGGTTTTTAACCAAGCTTATGCATCCAATAGGTGTTTTGTGTCATTGGATGAACAATTAGGTCATTTTCATCATCCGTAGGCTAATTCTTGTCCAATTAGGGTTTTTAACCAATCTTGTGCATCCAATAGTTGTGTTTGTGTCATTGGATGAACAATTAGGTCATTTTCGACCTCCCTAAACTTAATATTGTCCAATTAGGGTTTCTAACCAACCTTGTGCATCCAATAGGTGTTTTGGTGTCATTGGATGAACAATTAGGTCATTTTTGACCTCCCTAGGCTTATTCTTGTCCAATTAAGGTTTTTAACCAAGCTTATGCATCCAATAGGTGTTTTGTGTCATTGGATGAACAATTAGGTCATTTTCATCATCCGTAGGCTAATTCTTGTCCAATTAGGGTTTTTAACCAATCTTGTGCATCCAATAGTTGTGTTTGTGTCATTGGATGAACAATTAGGTCATTTTCGACCTCCCTAAACTTAATCTTGTCCAATTAGGGTTTCTAACCAATCATGTGTATCCAATAGTTGTGTTTGTGTCATTGGATGAACAATTAGGTCATTTTTGTCCTCCCTAAACTTAATCATGTCCAATTAGGGTTTCTAACCAACCTTGTGCATCCAATAGGTGTTTTTGTGTCATTGGATGAAAAATTAGGTCATTTTTGACCTCCCTAGGCTTATTCTTGTCCAATTAAGGTTTTTAACCAATCTTGTGCATCCAATAGGTGTTTTGTGTCATTGGATGAATATTTAGGTCATCTTCGTCCTCCCTACACTTAATCTTGTCCAATTAGGGTTTCTAACCAATCTTGTGCATCCAATAGTTGTGTTTGTGTCATTGGATGAACAATTAGGTCATTTTCGACCTCCCTAAACTTAATCTTGTCCAATTAGGGTTTCTAACCAATCATGTGTATCCAAAAGTTGTGTTTGTGTCATTGGATGAACAATTAGGTCATTTTTGTCCTCCCTAAACTTAATCATGTCCAATTAGGGTTTCTAACCAACCTTGTGCATCCAATAGGTGTTTTTGTGTCATTGGATGAAAAATTAGGTCATTTTTGACCTCCCTAGGCTTATTCTTGTCCAATTAAGGTTTTTAACCAATCTTGTGCATCCAATAGGTGTTTTGTGTCATTGGATGAACAATTAGGTCATTTTCATCATCCGTAGGCTAATTCTTGTCCAATTAGGGTTTTTAACCAATCTTGTGCATCCAATAGTTGTGTTTGTGTCATTGGATGAACAATTAGGTCATTTTCGACCTCCCTAAACTTAATCTTGTCCAATTAGGGTTTCTAACCAATCATGTGTATCCAAAAGTTGTGTTTGTGTCATTGGATGAACAATTAGGTCATTTTTGTCCTCCCTAAACTTAATCATGTCCAATTAGGGTTTCTAACCAACCTTGTGCATCCAATAGGTGTTTTTGTGTCATTGGATGAAAAATTAGGTCATTTTTGACCTCCCTAGGCTTATTCTTGTCCAATTAAGGTTTTTAACCAATCTTGTGCATCCAATAGGTGTTTTGTGTCATTGGATGAATATTTAGGTCATCTTCGTCCTCCCTACACTTAATCTTGTCCAATTAGGGTTTCTAACCAATCTTGTGCATCCAATAGTTGTGTTTGTGTGATTGGATGAACAATTAGGTCATTTTCATCATCCGTCGGCTAAATCTCTTGCAATTAGGGTTTTTAACCAATCTTGTGCATCCAATAGTTGTGTTTGTTTCATTGGATGAACAATTTGGTCATTTTCGACCTCCCTAAACATAATCTTGTCCAATTAGGGTTTCTAACCTATCTTGTGCATCCAATAGGTGTTTGTGTCATTGGATGAACAATTAGATCATTTTTGACCTGCCTAAACTTAATCTTGTCCAATTAGGGTTTCTAACCAACCTTGTGCATCCAATAGGTGTTTTTGTGTCATTGGATGAACAATTAGGTCATTTTTGACCTCCCTAGGCTTATTCTTGTCCAATTAAGGTTTTTAACCAAGCTTGTGCATCCAATAGGTGTTTTGTGTCATTGGATGAACAATTAATTCATTTTCATCATCCGTAGGCTAATTCTTGTCCAATTAGGGTTTTTAACCAATCTTGTGCATCCAATAGTTGTGTTTGTGTCATTGGATGAACAATTAGGTCATTTTCGACCTCCCTAAACTTAATCTTGTCCAATTAGGGTTTTTAAACAATCTTGTGCATCCAATAGGTGTTTTTGTGTCATTGGATGAATATTTAGATCATTTTCGCCCTCCCTACACGTAATCTTATCCAAATATGGTTTTTAACCAATCTAGTGCATCCAATAGGTGTTTTTGTGTCATTGGATGAATATTTAGGTCATTTTCAACCTCCCTACACTTAATCTTGTCCAATTAGGGTTTTTAACCAATCTTGTGCATCCAATAGGTGTTGTGTCATTGGATGAACAATTATGTCATTTGCGTCCTCCCTAGGCTAATTCTTGTCCAATTAGGGTTTTTAACCAATGTTGTGCATCCAATAGGTGTTTTTGTGTCATTGGATGAACAATTAGGTCATTTTCATCATCCGTAGGCTAATTCTTGTCCAATTAGGGTTTTTAACCAATCTTATGCATCCAATAGTTGTGTTTGTGTCATTGGATGAACAATTAGGTCATTTTCGACCTCCCTAAACTTAATCTTGTCCAATTAGGGTTTCTAACCAATCATGTGCATCCAATAGTTGTGTTTGTGTCATTGGATGAACAATTAGGTCATTTTCGACCTCCCTAAACTTAATCTTGTCCAATTAGGGTTTCTAACCAACCTTGTGCATCCAATAGGTGTTTTTGTGTCATTGGATGAACAATTAGGTCATTTTTGACCTCCTTAGGCTTATTCTTGTCCAATTAGGGTTTTTAACCAATCTTGTGCATCCAATAGGTGTTATGTCATTGGATGAACATTTAGGTCATTTTCGTCCTCCCTACACTTTATCTTGTCCAATTCGGGTTTCTAACCAATCTTGTGCATCCAATAGTTGTGTTTGTGTCATTGGATGAACATTTAGGTCATTTTCATCATCCGTAGGCTAATTCTTGTCCAATTAGGGTTTTTAACCAATCTTGTGCATCCAATAGTTGTGTTTGTTTCATTGGTCATTTTCGACCTCCCTAAACATAATCTTGTCCAATTAGGGTTTCTAACCTATCTTGTGCATCCAATAGGTGTTTTTGTGTCATTGGATGAACAATTATGTCATTTTCGTCCTCCCTAGGCTAATTCTTGTCCAATTAGGGTTTTTAACCAAGCTTGTGCATCCAATAGGTGTTTTGTGTCATTGGATGAACAATTAATTCATTTTCATCATCCTTAGGCTAATTCTTGTCCAATTAGGGTTTCTAACCAATCATGTGCATCCAATAGTTGTGTTTGTGTCATTGGATGAACAATTAGGTCATTTTTGACCTCCCTAAACTTAATCTTTTCCAATTAGGGTTTTTAACCAACCTTGTGCATCCAATAGGTGTTTTTGTGTCATTGGATGAACAATTAGGTCATTTTCATCATCCGTAGGCTAATTCTTGTCCAATTATGGTTTTTAACCAATCTTGTGCATCCAATAGGTGTTTTTGTGTCATTGGATGAACAATTAGGTCATTTTCATCATCTGTAGGTTAATTCTTGTCCGTTTAGGGTTTTTAACCAATCTTGTGCATCCAATAGGTGTTATTTCATTGGATGAACATTTAGGTCATTTTCGTCCTCCCTACACTTTATCTTGTCCAATTCGGGTTTCTAACCAATCTTGTGCATCCAATAGTTGTGTTTGTGTCATTGGATGAACATTTAGGTCATCTTCATCCTCCCTAGGCTTATGCTTGTCCAATTAGGGTTTCTAACCAATCTTGTGCATCCAATAGGTGTTTTTGTGTCATTGGATGAACAATTAGGTCATTTTCTTCATCTGTCGGCTAATTCTTGTCCAATTAGGGTTTTTAACCAATCTTGTGCATCCAATAGTTGTGTTTGTTTCATTGAATGAACAATTTGGTCATTTTCGACATCCCTAAACATAATCTTGTCCAATTAGGGTTTCTAACCTATCTTGTGCATCCAATAGGTGTTTTTGTGTCATTGGATGAACAATTATGTCATTTTCGTCCTCCCTAGGCTAATTCTTGTCCAATTAGGGTTTTTAACCAACCTTGTGCATCCAATAGGTGTTTTTGTGTCATTGGATGAACAATTAGGTCATTTTCATCATCCGTAGGCTAATTCTTGTCCAATTAGGGTTTTTAACCAATCTTGTGCATCCAATAGGTGTTATGTCATTGGATGAACATTTAGGTCATTTTCGTCCTCCCTACACTTTATCTTGTCCAATTCGGGTTTCTAACCAATCTTGTGCATCCAATAGTTGTGTTTGTGTCATTGGATGAACATTTAGGTCATCTTCATCCTCCCTAGGCTTATGCTTGTCCAATTAGGGTTTCTAACCAATCTTGTGCATCCAATAGGTGTTTTTGTGTCATTGGATGAACAATTAGGTCATTTTCATCATCCGTAGGCTAATTCTTGTCGAATTAGAGTTTCTAACCAATCATGTGCATCCAATAGTTGTGTTTGTGTCATTGGATGAACAATTAGGTCATTTTTGACCTTCCTAAACTTAATCTTCTCCAATTAGGGTTTCTAACGAACGTTGTGCATCCAATAGGTGTTTTTGTGTCATTGGATGAACAATTAGGTCATTTTCGTCCTCCCTAGGCTTATTCTTGTCCAATTAAGGTGTTTAACCAATCTTGTGCATCCAATAGGTGTTTTTGTGTCATTGGATGAACAATTAGGTCATTTTCATCATCCGTAGGCTAATTCTTGTCCAATTAGGGTTTTTAACCAATCTTGTGCATCCAATAGTTGTGTTTGTTTCATTGGATGAACAATTTGGTCATTTTCGACCTCCCTAAACATAATCTTGTCCAATTAGGGTTTCTAACCTATCTTGTGCATCCAATAGGTGTTTTTGTGTCATTGGATGAACAATTATGTCATTTTCGTCCTCCCTAGGCTAATTCTTGTCCAATTAGGGTTTTTAACCAAGCTTGTGCATCCAATAGGTGTTTTGTGTCATTGGATGAACAATTAATTCATTTTCATCATCCTTAGGCTAATTCTTGTCCAATTAGGGTTTCTAACCAATCATGTGCATCCAATAGTTGTGTTTGTGTCATTGGATGAACAATTAGGTCATTTTTGACCTCCCTAAACTTAATCTTTTCCAATTAGGGTTTCTAACCAACCTTGTGCATCCAATAGGTGTTTTTGTGTCATTGGATGAACAATTAGGTCTTTTTTGACCTCCCTAG
Source organism: Cicer judaicum (assembly GCA_037974835.1). Taxonomy (NCBI): domain Eukaryota; kingdom Viridiplantae; phylum Streptophyta; class Magnoliopsida; order Fabales; family Fabaceae; genus Cicer; species Cicer judaicum. The sequence continues at coordinate 47,198 of JBBPBS010000383.1, forward strand.
GCTTATTCTTGTCCAATTACGGTTTTTAACCAATCTTGTGCATCCAATAGGTGTTTTGTGTCATTGGATGAATATTTAGGTCATCTTCGTCCTCCCTACACTTAATCTTGTCCAATTAGGGTTTCTAACCAATCTTGTGCATCCAATAGTTGTGTTTGTGTCATTGGATGAACAATTAGGTCATTTTCATCATCCGTAGGCTAATTCTTGTCCAATTAGGGTTTTTAACCAATCTTGTGCATCCAATAGTTGTGTTTGTGTCATTGGATGAACAATTAGGTCATTTTCGACCTCCCTAAACTTAATCTTGTCCAATTAGGGTTTCTAACCAATCATGTGTATCCAAAAGTTGTGTTTGTGTCATTGGATGAACAATTAGGTCATTTTTGTCCTCCCTAAACTTAATCATGTCCAATTAGGGTTTCTAACCAACCTTGTGCATCCAATAGGTGTTTTTGTGTCATTGGATGAACAATTAGGTCATTTTTGACCTCCCTAGGCTTATTCTTGTCCAATTAAGGTTTTTAACCAATCTTGTGCATCCAATAGGTGTTTTGTGTCATTGGATGAATATTTAGGTCATCTTCGTCCTCCCTACACTTAATCTTGTCCAATTAGGGTTTCTAACCAATCTTGTGCATCCAATAGTTGTGTTTGTGTCATTGGATGAACAATTAGGTAATTTTTGACCTCCCTAAACTTAATCTTGTCCAATTAGGGTTTCTAACCAACCTTGTGCATCCAATAGGTGTGTTTGTGTCATTGGATGAACAATTAGGTCATTTTTGACCTCCCTAAACTTAATCATGTCCAATTAGGGTTTCTAACCAACCTTGTGCATCCAATAGGTGTTTTTGTGTCATTGGATGAACAATTAGGTCATTTTTGACCTCCCTAGGCTTATTCTTGTCCAATTAAGGTTTTTAACCAATCTTGTGCATCCAATAGGTGTTTTGTGTCATTGGATGAATATTTAGGTCATCTTCGTCCTCCCTACACTTAATCTTGTCCAATTAGGGTTTCTAACCAATCATGTGTATCCAAATGTTGTGTTTGTGTCATTGGATGAACAATTAGGTCATTTTCGACCTCCCTAAACTTAATCTTGTCCAATTAGGGTTTTTAACCAATCTTGTGCATCCAATAGTTGTGTTTGTGTCATTGGATGAACAATTAGGTAATTTTTGACCTCCCTAAACTTAATCTTGTCCAATTAGGGTTTCTAACCAACCTTGTGCATCCAATAGGTGTGTTTGTGTCATTGGATGAACAATTAGGTCATTTTTGACCTCCCTAAACTTAATCATGTCCAATTAGGGTTTCTAACCAACCTTGTGCATCCAATAGGTGTTTTTGTGTCATTGGATGAACAATTAGGTCATTTTTGACCTCCCTAGGCTTATTCTTGTCCAATTAAGGTTTTTAACCAATCTTGTGCATCCAATAGGTGTTTTGTGTCATTGGATGAATATTTAGGTCATCTTCGTCCTCCCTACACTTAATCTTGTCCAATTAGGGTTTCTAACCAATCTTGTGCATCCAATAGTTGTGTTTGTGTCATTGGATGAACAATTAGGTCATTTTCATCATCCGTCGGCTAAATCTCTTGCAATTAGGGTTTTTAACCAATCTTGTGCATCCAATAGTTGTGTTTGTTTCATTGGATGAACAATTTGGTCATTTTCGACCTCCCTAAACATAATCTTGTCCAATTAGGGTTTCTAACCTATCTTGTGCATCCAATAGGTGTTTGTGTCATTGGATGAACAATTAGATCATTTTTGACCTCCCTAAACTTAATCTTGTCCAATTAGGGTTTCTAACCAAACTTGTGCATCCAATAGGTGTTTTTGTGTCATTGGATGAACAATTAGGTCATTTTTGACCTCCCTAGGCTTATTCTTGTCCAATTAAGGTTTTTAACCAAGCTTGTGCATCCAATAGGTGTTTTGTGTCATTGGATGAACAATTAATTCATTTTCATCATCCGTAGGCTAATTCTTGTCCAATTAGGGTTTTTAACCAATCTTGTGCATCCAATAGTTGTGTTTGTGTCATTGGATGAACAATTAGGTCATTTTCGACCTCCCTAAACTTAATCTTGTCCAATTAGGGTTTCTAACCAATCATGTGCATCCAATAGTTGTGTTTGTATCATTGGATGAACAATTAGGTCGTTTTCGACCTCCCTAAACTTAATCTTGTCCAATTAGGGTTTTTAACCAATCTTGTGCATCCAATAGGTGTTTTTGTGTCATTAGATGAATATTTAGATCATTTTCGCCGTCCCTACACGTAATCTTGTCCAATTATGGTTTTTAACCAATCTAGTGCATCCAATAGGTGTTTTTGTGTCATTGGATGAACAATTAGGTCATTTTCATCATCCGTAGGCTAATTCTTGTCCAATTAGGGTTTTTAACCAATCTTGTGCATCCAATAGTTGTGTTTGTGTCATTGGATGAACAATTAGGTAATTTTTGACCTCCCTAAACTTAATCTTTTCCAATTAGGGTTTCTAACCAACCTTGTGCATCCAATAGGTGTGTTTGTTTCATTGGATGAACAATTTGGTCATTTTCGACCTCCCTAAACATAATCTTGTCCATTTAGGGTTTCTAACCTATCTTGTGCATCCAATAGGTGTTTTTGTGTCATTGGATGAACAATTATGTCATTTTCGTCCTCCCTAGGCTAATTCTTGTCCAATTAGGGTTTTTAACCAACGTTGTGCATCCAATAGGTGTTTTTGTGTCATTGGATGAACAATTAGGTCATTTTCATCATCCGTAGGCTAATTCTTGTCCAATTAGGGTTTTTAACAAATCTTGTGCATCCAATAGTTGTGTTTGTGTCATTGGATGAACAATTAGGTAATTTTTGACCTCCCTAAACTTAATCTTTTCCAATTAGGGTTTCTAACCAACCTTGTGCATCCAATAGGTGTGTTTGTTTCATTGGATGAACAATTTGGTCATTTTCGACCTCCCTAAACATAATCTTGTCCATTTAGGGTTTCTAACCTATCTTGTGCATCCAATAGGTGTTTTTGTGTCATTGGATGAACAATTATGTCATTTTCGTCCTCCCTAGGCTAATTCTTGTCCAATTAGGGTTTTTAACCAACGTTGTGCATCCAATAGGTGTTTTTGTGTCATTGGATGAACAATTAGGTCATTTTCATCATCCGTAGGCTAATTCTTGTCCAATTAGGGTTTTTAACCAATCTTGTGCATCCAATAGTTGTGTTTGTGTCATTGGATGAACAATTAGGTCATTTTCGACCTCCCTAAGCTTAATCTTGTCCAATTAGGGTTTCTAACCAATCTTGTGCATCCAATAGTTGTGTTTGTGTCATTGGATGAACAATTAGGTCATTTTCGACCTCCCTAAACTTAATCTTGTCCAATTAGGGTTTCTAACCAATCATGTGCATCCAATAGTTGTGTTTGTGTCATTGGATGAACAATTAGGTCATTTTTGACCTCCCTAAACTTAATCTTGTCCAATTAGGGTTTCTAACCAACCTTGTGCATCCAATAGGTGTTTTTGTGTCATTGGATGAACAATTAGGTCATTTTTGACCTCCCTAGGCTTATTCTTGTCCAATTAAGGTTTTTAACCAAGCTTGTGCATCCAATAGGTGTTTTGTGTCATTGGATGAACAATTAGGTCATTTTCATCATCCGCAGGCTAATTCTTGTACAATTAGGGTTTTTAACCAATCTTGTGCATCCAATAGTTGTGTTTGTGTCATTGGATGAACAATTAGGTCATTTTCGACCTCCCTAAACTTAATCTTGTCCAATTAGGGTTTCTAACCAATCATGTGCATCCAATAGTTGTGTTTGTGTCATTGGATGAACAATTAGGTCATTTTTGACCTCCCTAGGCTTATTCTTGTCCAATTAAGGTTTTTAACCAATCTTGTGCATCCAATAGGTGTTTTGTGTCATTGGATGAATATTTAGGTCATCTTCGTCCTCCCTACACTTAATCTTGTCCAATTAGGGTTTCTAACCAATCTTGTGCATCCAATAGTTGTGTTTGTGTCATTGGATGAACAATTAGGTCATTTTCATCATCCGTCGGCTAATTCTCTTCCAATTAGAGTTTTTAACCAATCTTGTGCATCCAATAGTTGTGTTTGTTTCATTGGATGAACAATTAGGTCATTTTCGACCTCCCTAAACTTAATCTTGTCCAATTAGGGTTTCTAACCAATCATGTGCATCCAATAGTTGTGTTTGTGTCATTGGATGAACAATTAGGTCATTTTTGACCTCCCTAAACTTAATCTTGTCCAATTAGGGTTTCTAACCAACCTTGTGCATCCAATAGGTGTTTTTGTGTCATTGGATGAACAATTAGGTCATTTTTGACCTCCCTAGGCTTATTCTTTTCCAATTAAGGTTTTTAACCAATCTTGTGCATCCAATAGGTGTTTTGTGTCATTGGATGAATATTTAGGTCATCTTCGTCCGCCCTACACTTAATCTTGTCCAATTAGGGTTTCTAACCAACCTTATGCATCCAATAGGTGTTTTTGTGTCATTGGATGAACAATTTTGTCATTTTCGACCTCCCTAGGCTTATTCTTGTCCAATTAAGGTTTTTAACCAATCTTGTGCATCCAATAGGTGTTTTGTGTCATTGGATGAATATTTAGGTCATCTTCGTCCGCCCTACACTTAATCTTGTCCAATTAGGGTTTCTAACCAACCTTATGCATCCAGTAGGTGTTTTTGTGTCATTGGATGAACAATTTGGTCATTTTCGACCTCCCTAGGCTTATTCTTGTCCAATTAAGGTTTTTAACCAATCTTGTGCATCCAATAGGTGTTTTGTGTCATTGGATGAATATTTAGGTCATCTTCGTCCTCCCTACACTTAATCTTGTTCAATTAGGGTTTCTAACCAATCTTGTGCATCCAATAGTTGTGTTTGTGTCATTGGATGAACAATTAGGTCATTTTCATCATTCGTCGGCTAATTCTCTTCCAATTAGGGTTTTTAACCAATCTTGTGCATCCAATAGTTGTGTTTGTTTCATTGGATGAACAATTTGGTCATTTTCGACCTTGCTAAACATAATCTTGTCCAATTACGGTTTCTAACCTATCTTGTGCATCCAATAGGTGTTTTTGTGTCATTGGATGAACAATTATGTCATTTTCGTCCTCCCTAGGCTAATTCTTGTCCAATAAGGGTTTTTAACCAACCTTGTGCATCCAATAGGTGTTTTTGTGTCATTGGATGAACAATTAGGTCATTTTCATCATCCGTAGGCTAATTCTTGTCCAATTAGGGTTTCTAACCAATCTTGTGCATCCAATAGTTGTGTTTGTGTCATTGGATGAACAATTAGGTCATTTTCGACCTCCCTAAACTTAATCTTGTCCAATTAGGGTTTCTAACCAATCATGTGCATCCAATTGTTGTGTTTGTGTCATTGGATGAACAATTAGGTCATTTTTGACCTCCCTAAACTTAATCTTGTCCAATTAGGGTTTCTAACCAACCTTGTGCATCCAATAGGTGTTTTTGTGTCATTGGATGAACAATTAGGTCATTTTTGACCTCCCTAGGCTTATTCTTGTCCAATTAAGGTTTTTAACCAAGCTTGTCCATCCAATAGGTGTTTTGTGTCATTGGATGAACAATTAAATCATTTTCATCATCCGTAGGCTAATTCTTGTCCAATTAGGGTTTTTAACCAATCTTGTGCATCCAATAGTTGTGTTTGTGTCATTGGATGAACAATTAGGTCATTTTCGACCTCCCTAAACTTAATCTTGTCCAATTAGGGTTTCTAACCAATCATGTGTATCCAAAAGTTGTGTTTGTGTCATTGGATGAACAATTAGGTCATTTTTGTCCTCCCTAAACTTAATCTTGTCCAATTAGGGTTTCTAACCAACCTTGTGCATCCAATAGGTGTTTTGGTGTCATTGGATGAACAATTAGGTCATTTTTGACCTCCCTAGGCTTATTCTTGTCCAATTAAGGTTTTTAACCAAGCTTATGCATCCAATAGGTGTTTTGTGTCATTGGATGAACAATTAGGTCATTTTCATCATCCGTAGGCTAATTCTTGTCCAATTAGGGTTTTTAACCAATCTTGTGCATCCAATAGTTGTGTTTGTGTCATTGGATGAACAATTAGGTCATTTTCATCATCCGTAGGCTAATTCTTGTCCAATTAGGGTTTCTAACCAATCATGTGCATCCAATAGTTGTGTTTGTGTCATTGGATGAACAATTAGGTCATTTTCGACCTCCCTAAACTTAATCTTGTCCAATTAGGGTTTCTAACCAACCTTGTGCATCCAATAGGTGTTTTTGTGTCATTGGATGAACAATTATGTCATTTTCGTCCTCCCTAGGCTAATTCTTGTCCAATTAGGGTTTTTAACCAACCTTGTGCATCCAATAGGTGTTTTTGTATCATTGGATGAACAATTAGGTCATTTTCATCATCCGTAGGCTAATTCTTGTCCAATTAGGGTTTTTAACCAATCTTGTGCATCCAATAGTTGTGTTTGT
>JBBPBS010000383.1:53753-96340 GCA_037974835.1 Cicer judaicum
AGGGTTTTTAACCAACCTTGTGCATCCAATAGGTGTTTTTGTGTCATTGGATGAACAATTAGGTCATTTTCATCATCCGTAGGCTAATTCTTGTCCAATTAGGGTTTCTAACCAATCTTGTGCATCCAATAGTTGTGTTTGTGTCATTAGATGAACAATTAGGTCATTTTCGACCTCCCTAAACTTAATCTTGTCCAATTAGGGTAGTTGTGTTTGTGTCATTGGATGAACAATTAGGTCATCTTCGTCCTCCCTAAACTTAATCTTGTCCAATTAGAGTTTCTAACCAACCTTGTGCATCCAATAGGTGTTTTTGTGTCATTGGATGAACAATTAGGTCATTTTTGACCTCCTTAGGCTTATTCTTGTCCAATTAAGGTTTTTAACCAATCTTGTGCATCCAATAGGTGTTTTGTGTCATTGGATGAATATTCAGGTCATCTTCGTCCTCCCTACACTTAATGTTGTCCAATTAGGGTTTCTAACCAATCTTGTGCATCCAATAGTTGTGTTTGTGTCATTGGATGAACAATTAGGTCATTTTCATCATCCGTCGGCTAATTCTCTTCCAATTAGGGTTTTTAACCAATCTTGTGCATCCAATAGTTGTGTTTGTTTCATTGGATGAACAATTTGGTCATTTTTGACCTCCCTAAACAAAATCTTGTCCAATTAGGGTTTCTAACGTATCTTGTGCATCCAATAGGTGTTTTTGTGTCATTGGATGAACAATTATGTCATTTTCGTCCTCCCTAGGCTAATTCTTGTCCAATTAGGGTTTTTAACCAACCTTGTGCATCCAATAGGTGTTTTTGTGTCATTGGATGAACAATTATGTCATTTTCGTCCTCCCTAGGCTAATTGTTGTCCAATTAGGGTTTTTAACCAACCTTGTGCATCCAATAGGTGTTTTTGTATCATTGGATGAACAATTAGGTCATTTTCATCATCCGTAGGCTAATTCTTGTCCAATTAGGGTTTTTAACCAATCTTGTGCATCCAATAGTTGTGTTTGTGTCATTGGATGAACAATTAGGTCATTTTCGTCCTCCCTAAACTTAATCTTGTCCAATTAGGGTTTCTAACCAATCATGTGCATCCAAAAGTTGTGTTTGTGTCATTGGATGAACAATTAAGTCATTTTTGACCTCCCTAAACTTAATCTTGTCCAATTAGGGTTTCTAACCAACCTTGTGCATCCAATAGGTGTTTTTGTGTCATTGGATGAACAATTAGGTCATTTTTGACCTCCCTAGGCTTATTCTTGTCCAATTAAGGTTTTTAACCAAGCTTGTGCATCCAATAGGTGTTTTGTGTCATTGGATGAATATTTAGGTCATCTTCGTCCTCCCTACACTTAATCTTGTCCAATTAGGGTTTCTAACCAATCTTGTGCATCCAATAGTTGTGTTTGTGTCATTGGATGAACAATTAGGTCATTTTCATCATCCGTCGGCTAATTCTCTTCCAATTAGGGTTTTTAACCAATCTTGTGCATCCAATAGTTGTGTTTGTTTCATTGGATGAACAATTTGGTCATTTTCGACCTCCCTAAACATAATCTTGTCCAATTAGGGTTTCTAACCTATCTTGTGCATCCAATAGGTGTTTTTGTGTCATTGGATGAACAATTATGTCATTTTCGTCCTCCCTAGGCTAATTCTTGTCCAATTAGGGTTTTTAACCAACCTTGTGCATCCAATAGGTGTCTTTGTGTCATTGGATGAACAATTAGGTCATTTTCATCATTCGTAGGCTAATTCTTGTCCAATTAGGGTTTTTAACCAATCTTGTGCATCCAATAGTTGTGTTTGTGTCATTGGATGAACAATTAGGTCATTTTCGACCTCCCTAAACTTAATCTTGTCCAATTAGGGTTTCTAACCAATCATGTGCATCCAATAGTTGTGTTTGTGTCATTGGATGAACAATTAGGTCATTTTTGACCTCCCTAGGCTTATTCTTGTCCAATTAGGGTTTTTAACCAATCTTGTGCATCCAATAGGTGTTTTGTGTCATTGGATGAATATTTAGGTCATCTTCGTCCTCCCTACACTTAATCTTGTCCAATTAGGGTTTCTAACCAATCTTGTGCATCCAATAGTTGTGTTTGTGTCATTGGATGAACAATTAGGTCATTTTCATCATCCGTCGGCTAATTCTCTTCCAATTAGGGTTTTTAACCAATCTTGATCATCCAATAGTTGTGTTTGTTTCATTGGATGAACAATTAGGTCATTTTCGACCTCTCTAAACTTAATCTTGTCAAATTAGGGTTTCTAACCAATCATGTGCATCCAATAGTTGTGTTTGTGTCATAGGATGAACAATTAGGTCATTTTTGACATCGCTAAACTTAATCTTCTCCAATTAGGGTTTCTAACCAACCTTGTGCATCCAATAGGTGTTTTTGTGTTATTGGATGAACAATTAGGTCATTTTTGACCTCCCTAGGCTTATTCTTGTCCAATTAAGGTTTTTAACCAAGCTTGTGCATCCAATAGGTGTTTTGTGTCATTGGATGAACAATTAGGTCATTTTTTACCTCCCTAGGCTTATTCTTGTCCAATTAAGGTTTTTAACCAAGCTTGTGCATCCAATAGGTGTTTTGTGTCATTGGATGAACAATTAGGTCATTTTCATCATCCGTAGGCTAATTCTTGTCCAATTAGGGTTTTTAACCAATCTTGTGCATCCAATAGTTGTGTTTGTGTCATTGGATGAACAATTAGGTCATTTTCGACCTCCCTAAACTTAATCTTGTCCAATTAGGGTTTCTAACCAATCATGTGCATCCAATAGTTGTGTTTGTATCATTGGATGAACAATTAGGTCATTTTCGACCTCCCTAAACTTAATCTTGTCCAATTAGGGTTTTTAACCAATCTTGTGCATCCAATAGGTGTTTTTGTGTCATTAGATGAATATTTAGATCATTTTCGCCGTCCCTACACGTAATCTTGTCCAATTATGGTTTTTAACCAATCTAGTGCATCCAATAGGTGTTTTTGTGTCATTGGATGAACAATTAGGTCATTTTCATCATCCGTAGGCTAATTCTTGTCCAATTAGGGTTTTTAACCAATCTTGTGCATCCAATAGGTGTTATGTCATTGGATGAACATTTAGGTCATTTTCGTCCTCCCTACACTTTATCTTGTCCAATTCGGGTTTCTAACCAATCTTGTGCATCCAATAGTTGTGTTTGTGTCATTGGATGAACATTTAGGTCATTTTCATCATCCGTAGGCTAATTCTTGTCCAATTAGGGTTTTTAACCAATCTTGTGCATCCAAAAGTTGTGTTTGTTTCATTGGTCATTTTCGACCTCCCTAAACATAATCTTGTCCAATTAAGGTTTCTAACCTATCTTGTGCATCCAATAGGTGTTTTTGTGTCATTGGATGAACAATTATGTCATTTTCGTCCTCCCTACGCTAATTCTTGTCCAATTAGGGTTTTTAACCAACCTTGTGCATCCAATAGGTGTTTTTGTGTCATTGGATGAACAATTAGGTCATTTTCATCATCCGTAGGCTAATTCTTGTCCAATTAGGGTTTTTAACCAAGCTTGTGCATCCAATAGGTGTTTTGTGTCATTGGATGAACAATTAATTCATTTTCATCATCCTTAGGCTAATTCTTGTCCAATTAGGGTTTCTAACCAATCATGTGCATCCAATAGTTGTGTTTGTGTCATTGGATGAACAATTAGGTCATTTTTGACCTCCCTAAACTTAATCTTTTCCAATTAGGGTTTCTAACCAACCTTGTGCATCCAATAGGTGTTTTTGTGTCATTGGATGAACAATTAGGTCTTTTTTGACCTCCCTAGGCTTATTCTTGTCCAATTACGGTTTTTAACCAATCTTGTGCATCCAATAGGTGTTTTGTGTCATTGGATGAATATTTAGGTCATCTTCGTCCTCCCTACACTTAATCTTGTCCAATTAGGGTTTCTAACCAATCTTGTGCATCCAATAGTTGTGTTTGTGTCATTGGATGAACAATTAGGTCATTTTCATCATCCGTAGGCTAATTCTTGTCCAATTAGGGTTTTTAACCAATCTTGTGCATCCAATAGTTGTGTTTGTGTCATTGGATGAACATTTAGGTCATTTTCATCATCCGTAGGCTAATTCTTGTCCAATTAGGGTTTTTAACCAATCTTGTGCATCCAAAAGTTGTGTTTGTTTCATTGGTCATTTTCGACCTCCCTAAACATAATCTTGTCCAATTAGGGTTTCTAACCTATCTTGTGCATCCAATAGGTGTTTTTGTGTCATTGGATGAACAATTATGTCATTTTCGTCCTCCCTACGCTAATTCTTGTCCAATTAGGGTTTTTAACCAACCTTGTGCATCCAATAGGTGTTTTTGTGTCATTGGATGAACAATTAGGTCATTTTCATCATCCGTAGGCTAATTCTTGTCCAATTAGGGTTTTTAACCAATCTTGTGCATCCAACAGTTGTGTTTGTGTCATTGGATGAACAATTAGGTCATTTTCGACCTCCCTAAACTTAATCTTGTCCAATTAGGGTTTCTAACCAATCATGTGCATCCAATAGTTGTGTTTGTGTCATTGGATGAACAATTAGGTCATTTTTGACCTCCCTAAACATAATCTTGTCCAATTAGGGTTTCTAACCTATCTTGTGCATCCAATAGGTGTTTTTGTGTCATTGGATGCACAATTATGTCATTTTCGTCCTCCCTAGGCTAATTCTTGTCCAATTAGGGTTTTTAACCAACCTTGTGCATCCAATAGGTGTTTTTGTGTCATTGGATGAACAATTAGGTCATTTTCATCATCCGTAGGCTAATTCTTGTCCAATTAGGGTTTCTAACCAATCTTGTGCATCGAATAGTTGTGTTTGTGTCATTGGATGAACAATTAGGTCATTTTCGACCTCCCTAAACTTAATCTTGTCCAATTAGGGTTTCTAACCAATCATGTGCATCCAATAGTTGTGTTTGTGTCATTGGATGAACAATTAGGTCATTTTTGACCTCCCTAAACTTAATCTTGTCCAATTAGGGTTTCTAACCAACCTTGTGCATCCAATAGGTGTTTTTGTGTCATTGGATGAACAATTAGGTCATTTTTGACCTCCCTAGGCTTATTCTTGTCCAATTAAGGTTTTTAACCAAGCTTGTGCATCCAATACGTGTTTTGTGTCGTTGGATGAACAATTAGGTCATTTTCATCATCCGTAGGCTAATTCTTGTCCAATTACGGTTTTTAACCAATCTTGTGCATCCAATAGTTGTGTTTGTGTCATTGGATGAACAATTAGGTCATTTTCGACCTCCCTAAACTTAATCTTGTCCAATTAGGGTTTCTAACCAATCATGTGCATCCAATAGTTGTGTTTGTGTCATTGGATGAACAATTAGGTCATTTTTGACCTACCTAAACTTAATCTTGTCCAATTAGGGTTTCTAACCAACCTTGTGCATCCAATAGGTGTTTTTGTGTCATTGGATGAACAATTAGGTCATTTTAATCATCGGTAGGCTAATTCTTGTCCAATTAGGGTTTTTAACCAATCTTGTGCATCCAATAGTTGTGTTTGTGTCATTGGATGAACAATTAGGTCATTTTCGACCTCCCTAAACTTAATCTTGTCCAATTAGGGTTTCTAACCAATCATGTGTATCCAAATGTTGTGTTTGTGTCATTGGATGAACAATTAGGTCATTTTTGACCTCCCTAAACTTAATCATGTCCAATTAGGGTTTCTAACCAACCTTGTGCATCCAATAGGTGTTTTTGTGTCATTGGATGAAAAATTAGGTCATTTTTGACCTCCCTAGGCTTATTCTTGTCCAATTAAGGTTTTTAACCAATCTTGTGCATCCAATAGGTGTTTTGTGTCATTGGATGAATATTTAGGTCATCTTCGTCCTCCCTACACTTAATCTTGTCCAATTAGGGTTTCTAACCAATCTTGTGCATCCAATAGTTGTGTTTGTGTCATTGGATGAACAATTAGGTCATTTTCATCATCCGTCGGCTAAATCTCTTGCAATTAGGGTTTTTAACCAATCTTCTGCATCCAATAGTTGTGTTTGTTTCATTGGATGAACAATTTGGTCATTTTCGACCTCCCTAAACATAATCTTGTCCAATTAGGGTTTCTAACCTATCTTGTGCATCCAATAGGTGTTTGTGTCATTGGATGAACAATTAGATCATTTTTGACCTGCCTAAACTTAATCTTGTCCAATTAGGGTTTCTAACCAACCTTGTGCATCCAATAGGTGTTTTTGTGTCATTGGATGAACAATTAGGTCATTTTTGACCTCCCTAGGCTTATTCTTGTCCAATTAAGGTTTTTAACCAAGCTTGTGCATCCAATAGGTGTTTTGTGTCATTGGATGAACAATTAATTCATTTTCATCATCCGTAGGCTAATTCTTGTCCAATTAGGGTTTTTAACCAATCTTGTGCATCCAATAGTTGTGTTTGTGTCATTGGATGAACAATTTGGTCATTTTCGACCTCCCTAAACATAATCTTGTCCAATTAGGGTTTCTAACCTATCTTGTGCATCCAATAGGTGTTTGTGTCATTGGATGAACAATTAGATCATTTTTGACCTCCCTAAACTTAATCTTGTCCAATTAGGGTTTCTAACCAATCTTGTGCATCCAATAGGTGTTTTGTGTCATTGGATGAATATTTAGGTCATCTTCGTCCTCCCTACACTTAATCTTGTCCAATTAGGGTTTCTAACCAATCTTGTGCATCCAATAGTTGTGTTTGTGTCATTGGATGAACAATTAGGTCATTTTCATCATCCGTAGGCTAATTCTTGTCCAATTAGGGTTTTTAACCAATCTTGTGCATCCAATAGGTGTTATGTCATTGGATGAACATTTAGGTCATTTTCGTCCTCCCTACACTTTATCTTGTCCAATTCGGGTTTCTAACCAATCTTGTGCATCCAATAGTTGTGTTTGTGTCATTGGATGAACATTTAGGTCATTTTCATCATCCGTAGGCTAATTCTTGTCCAATTAGGGTTTTTAACCAATCTTGTGCATCCAATAGTTGTGTTTGTTTCATTGGTCATTTTCGTCCTCCCTAAACATAATCTTGTCCAATTAGGGTTTCTAACCTATCTTGTGCATCCAATAGGTGTTTTTGTGTCATTGGATGAACAATTATGTCATTTTCGTCCTCCCTAGGCTAATTCTTGTCCAATTAGGGTTTTTAACCAACCTTGTGCATCCAATAGGTGTTTTTGTGTCATTGGATGAACAATTAGGTCATTTTCATCATCCGTAGGCTAATTCTTGTCCAATTACGGTTTTTAACCAATCTTGTGCATCCAATAGTTGTGTTTGTGTCATTGGATGAACAATTAGGTCATTTTCGACCTCCCTAAACTTAATCTTGTCCAATTAGGCTTTCTAACCAATCATGTGCATCCAATAGTTGTGTTTGTGTCATTGGATGAACAATTAGGTCATTTTTGACCTCCTTAAACTTAATCTTGTCCAATTAGGGTTTCTAACCAACCTTGTGCATCCAATAGGTGTTTTTGTGTCATTGGATGAACAATTAGGTCATTTTTGACCTCCCTAGGCTTATTCTTGTCCAATTAAGGTTTTTAACCAAGCTTGTGCATCCAATAGGTGTTTTGTGTCATTGGATGAACAATTAGGTCATTTTCATCATCCGTAGGCTAATTCTTGTCCAATTAGGATTTTTAACCAACCTTGTGCATCCAATAGGTGTTTTTGTGTCATTGGATGAACAATTAGGTCATTTTCATCATCCGTAGGCTAATTCTTGTCCAATTAGGGTCTTTAACCAATCTTGTGCATCCAATAGTTGTGTTTGTGTCATTGGATGAACAATTAGGTCATTTTCAACCTCCCTAAACTTAATCTTGTCCAATTAGGGTTTCTAACCAATCATGTGCATCCAATAGTTATGTTTGTGTCATTGGATGAACAATTAGGTCATTTTTGACCTCCCTAAACTTAATCTTGTCCAATTAGGGTTTCTAACCAACCTTGTGCATCCAATAGGTGTTTTTGTGTCATTGGATGAACAATTAGGTCATTTTTGACCTCCCTAGGCTTATTCTTGTCCAATTAAGGTTTTTAACCAAGCTTGTCCATCCAATAGGTGTTTTGTGTCATTGGATGAACAATTAAGTCATTTTCATCATCCGTAGGCTAATTCTTGTCCAATTAGGGTTTTTAACCAATCTTGTGCATCCAATAGTTGTGTTTGTGTCATTGGATGAACAATTAGGTCATTTTCGACCTCCCTAAACTTAATCTTGTCCAATTAGGGTTTCTAACCAATCATGTGCATCCAATAGTTGTGTTTGTGTCATTGGATGAACAATTAGGTCATTTTTGACCTCCCTAAACTTAATCTTGTCCAATTAGGGTTTCTAACCAACCTTGTGCATCCAATAGGTGTTTTTGTATCATTGGATGAACAATTAGGTCATTTTTGACCTCCCTAGGCTTATTCTTGTCCAATTAAAGTTTTTAACCAATCTTGTGCATCCAATAGGTGTTTTGTGTCATTGGATGAATATTTAGGTCATCTTCGTCCTCCCTACACTTAATCTTGTCCAATTAGGGTTTCTAACCAATCTTGTGCATCCAATAGTTGTGTTTGTGTCATTGGATGAACAATTAGGTCATTTTCATCATCCGTCGGCTAAATCTCTTCCAATTAGGGTTTTTAACCAATCTTGTGCATCCAATAGTTGTGTTTGTGTCATTGGATGAACAATTAGGTCATTTTTGACCTCCCTAAACTTAATCTTGTCCAATTAGGGTTTCTAACCAACCTTGTGCATCCAATAGGTGTTTTTGTGTCATTGGATGAACAATTAGGTCATTTTTGACCTCCCTAGGCTTATTCTTGTCCAATTAAGGTTTTTAACCAAGCTTGTGCATCCAATAGGTGTTTTGTGTCATTGGATGAACAATTAATTCATTTTCATCATCCGGAGGCTAATTCTTGTCCAATTAGGGTTTTTAACCAATCTTGTGCATCCAATAGTTGTGTTTGTGTCATTGGATGAACAATTAGGTCATTTTCGACCTCCCTAAACTTAATCTTGTCCAATTAGGGTTTCTAACCAATCATGTGCATCCAATAGTTGTGTTTGTATCATTGGATGAACAATTAGGTCGTTTTCGACCTCCCTAAACTTAATCTTGTCCAATTAGGGTTTTTAACCAATCTTGTGCATCCAATAGGTGTTTTTGTGTCATTAGATGAATATTTAGATCATTTTCGCCGTCCCTACACGTAATCTTGTCCAATTATGGTTTTTAACCAATCTAGTGCATCCAATAGGTGTTTTTGTGTCATTGGATGAACAATTAGGTCATTTTCATCATCCGTAGGCTAATTCTTGTCCAATTAGGGTTTTTAACCAATCTTGTGCATCCAATAGTTGTGTTTGTGTCATTGGATGAACATTTAGGTCATTTTCATCATCCGTAGGCTAATTCTTGTCCAATTAGGGTTTTTAACCAATCTTTTGCATCCAAAAGTTGTGTTTGTTTCATTGGTCATTTTCGACCTCCCTAAACATAATCTTGTCCAATTAGGGTTTCTAACCTATCTTGTGCATCCAATAGGTGTTTTTGTGTCATTGGATGAACAATTATGTCATTTTCGTCCTCCCTACGCTAATTCTTGTCCAATTAGGGTTTTTAACCAACCTTGTGCATCCAATAGGTGTTTTTGTGTCATTGGATGAACAATTAGGTCATTTTCATCATCCGTAGGCTAATTCTTGTCCAATTAGGGTTTTTAACCAAGCTTGTGCATCCAATAGGTGTTTTGTGTCATTGGATGAACAATTAATTCATTTTCATCATCCTTAGGCTAATTCTTGTCCAATTAGGGTTTCTAACCAATCATGTGCATCCAATAGTTGTGTTTGTGTCATTGGATGAACAATTAGGTCATTTTTGACCTCCCTAAACTTAATCTTTTCCAATTAGGGTTTCTAACCAACCTTGTGCATCCAATAGGTGTTTTTGTGTCATTGGATGAACAATTAGGTCTTTTTTGACCTCCCTAGGCTTATTCTTGTCCAATTACGGTTTTTAACCAATCTTGTGCATCCAATAGGTGTTTTGTGTCATTGGATGAATATTTAGGTCATCTTCGTCCTCCCTACACTTAATCTTGTTCAATTAGGGTTTCTAACCAATCTTGTGCATCCAATAGTTGTGTTTGTGTCATTGGATGAACAATTAGGTCATTTTCATCATCCGTCGGCTAATTCTCTTCCAATTAGGGTTTTTAACCAATCTTGTCCATCCAATAGTTGTGTTTGTTTCATTGGATGAACAATTTGGTCATTTTCGACCTCCCTAAACATAATCTTGTCCAATTTGGGTTTCTAACCTATCTTGTGCATCCAATAGGTGTTTTTGTGTCATTGGATGAACAATTATGTCATTTTCGTCCTCCCTAGGCTAATTCTTGTCCAATTAGGGTTTTTAACCAACCTTGTGCATCCAATAGGTGTTTTTGTGTCATTGGATGAACAATTAGGTCATTTTCATCATTCGTAGGCTAATTCTTGTCCAATTAGGGTTTTTAACCAATCTTGTGCATCCAATAGTTGTGTTTGTGTCATTGGATGAACAATTACGTCATTTTCGACCTCCCTAAACTTAATATTGTCCAATTAGGGTTTCTAACCAATCATGTGCATCCAATAGTTGTGTTTGTGTCATTGGATGAACAATTAGGTAATTTTTGACCTCCCTAAGCTTAATCTTGTCCAATTAGGGTTTCTAACCAACTTTGTGCATCCAATAGGTGTTTTTGTGTCATTGGATGAACAATTAGGTCATTTTTGACCTACCTAGGCTTATTCTTGTCCAATTAAGGTTTTTAACCAAGCTTGTGCATCCAATAGGTGTTTTGTGTCATTGGATGAACAATTAGGTCATTTTCATCATCCGTAGGCTAATTCTTGTCCAATTAGGGTTTTTAACCAATCTTGTGCATCCAATAGTTGTGTTTGTGTCATTGGATGAACAATTAGGTCATTTTCGACCTCCCTAAACTTAATCTTGTCCAATTGGGGTTTCTAACCAATCATGTCCATCCAATAGTTGTGTTTGTGTCATTGGATGAACAATTAGGTCATTTTTGACCTCCCTAAACTTAATCATGTCCAATTAGGGTTTCTAACCAACCTTGTGCATCCAATAGGTGTTTTCGTGTAATTGGATGAATATTTAGGTCATCTTCGTCCTCCCTACACTTAATCTTGTCCAATTAGGGTTTCTAACCAATCTTGTGCATCCAATAGTTGTGTTTGTGTCATTGGATGAACAATTAGGTCATTTTCATCATCCGTCGGCTAAATCTTTTGAAATTAGGGTTTTTAACCAATCTTGTGCATCCAATAGTTGTGTTTGTTTCATTGGATGAACAATTTGGTCATTTTCGACCTCCCTAAACATAATCTTGTCCAATTAGGGTTTCTAACCTATCTTGTGCATCCAATAGGTGTTTGTGTCATTGGATGAACAATTAGATCATTTTTGACCTCCCTAAACTTAATCTTGTCCAATTAGGGTTTCTAACCAACCTTGTGCATCCAATAGGTGTTTTTGTGTCATTGGATGAACAATTAGGTCTTTTTTGACCTCCTTAGGCTTATTCTTGTCCAATTAAGGTTTTTAACCAATCTTGTGCATCCAATAGGTGTTTTGTGTCATTGGATGAATATTTAGGCCATCTTCGTCCTCCCTACACTTAATCTTGTCCAATTAGGGTTTCTAACCAATCTTGTGCATCCAATAGTTGTGTTTGTGTCATTGGATGAACAATTAGGTCATTTTCATCATCCGTCGGCTAATTCTCTTCCAATTAGGGTTTTTAACCAATCTTGTGCATCCAATAGTTGTGTTTGTTTCATTGGATGAACAATTTGGTCATTTTCGACCTCCCTAAACATAATCTTGTCCAATTAGGGTTTCTAACCTATCTTGTGCATCCAATAGGTGTTTTTGTGTCATTGGATGAACAATTATGTCATTTTCGTCCTCCCTAAACTAATTCTTGTCCAATTAGGGTTTTTAACCAACCTTGTGCATCCAATAGGTGATTTTGTGTCATTGGATGAACAATTAGGTCATTTTCATCATCCGTAGGCTAATTCTTGTCCAATTAGGGTTTTTAACCAATCTTGTGCATCCAATAGTTGTGTTTGTGTCATTGGATGAACAATTAGGTCATTTTCGACCTCCCTAAACTTAATATTGTCCAATTAGGGTTTCTAACCAACCTTGTGCATCCAATAGGTGTTTTGGTGTCATTGGATGAACAATTAGGTCATTTTTGACCTCCCTAGGCTTATTCTTGTCCAATTAAGGTTTTTAACCAAGCTTATGCATCCAATAGGTGTTTTGTGTCATTGGATGAACAATTAGGTCATTTTCATCATCCGTAGGCTAATTCTTGTCCAATTAGGGTTTTTAACCAATCTTGTGCATCCAATAGTTGTGTTTGTGTCATTGGATGAACAATTAGGTCATTTTCGACCTCCCTAAACTTAATATTGTCCAATTAGGGTTTCTAACCAACCTTGTGCATCCAATAGGTGTTTTGGTGTCATTGGATGAACAATTAGGTCATTTTTGACCTCCCTAGGCTTATTCTTGTCCAATTAAGGTTTTTAACCAAGCTTATGCATCCAATAGGTGTTTTGTGTCATTGGATGAACAATTAGGTCATTTTCATCATCCGTAGGCTAATTCTTGTCCAATTAGGGTTTTTAACCAATCTTGTGCATCCAATAGTTGTGTTTGTGTCATTGGATGAACAATTAGGTCATTTTCGACCTCCCTAAACTTAATCTTGTCCAATTAGGGTTTCTAACCAATCATGTGTATCCAAAAGTTGTGTTTGTGTCATTGGATGAACAATTAGGTCATTTTTGACCTCCCTAAACTTAATCATGTCCAATTAGGGTTTCTAACCAACCTTGTGCATCCAATAGGTGTTTTTGTGTCATTGGATGAAAAATTAGGTCATTTTTGACCTCCCTAGGCTTATTCTTGTCCAATTAAGGTTTTTAACCAATCTTGTGCATCCAATAGGTGTTTTGTGTCATTGGATGAATATTTAGGTCATCTTCGTCCTCCCTACACTTAATCTTGTCCAATTAGGGTTTCTAACCAATCTTGTGCATCCAATAGTTGTGTTTGTGTCATTGGATGAACAATTAGGTCATTTTCATCATCCGTCGGCTAAATCTCTTGCAATTAGGGTTTTTAACCAATCTTGTGCATCCAATAGGTGTGTTTGTTTCATTGGATGAACAATTTGGTCATTTTCGACCTCCCTAAACATAATCTTGTCCAATTAGGGTTTCTAACCTATCTTGTGCATCCAATAGGTGTTTGTGTCATTGGATGAACAATTAGATCATTTTTGACCTCCCTAAACTTAATCTTGTCCAATTAGGGTTTCTAACCAACCTTGTGCATCCAATAGGTGTTTTTGTGTCATTGGATGAACAATTAGGTCATTTTTGACCTCCCTAGGCTTATTCTTGTCCAATTAAGGTTTTTAACCAAGCTTGTGCATCCAATAGGTGTTTTGTGTCATTGGATGAACAATTAATTCATTTTCATCATTCGTAGGCTAATTCTTGTCCAATTAGGGTTTTTAACCAATCTTGTGCATCCAATAGGTGTTGTGTCATTGGATGAACATTCAGGTCATTTTCGTCCTCCCTACACTTTATCTTGTCCAATTCGGGGTTCTAACCAATCTTGTGCATCCAATAGTTGTGTTTGTGTCATTGGATGAACATTTAGGTCATTTTCATCATCCCTAGGCTTATGCTTGTCCAATTAGGGTTTCTAACCAATCTTGTGCATCCAATAGGTGTTTTTGTGTCATTGGATGAACAATTAGGTCATTTTCATCATCCGTAGGCTAATTCTTGTCCAATTAGGGTTTTTAACCAATCTTGTGCATCCAATAGGTGTTATGTCATTGGATGAACATTCAGGTCATTTTCGTCCTCCCTACACTTTATCTTGTCCAATTCGGGTTTCTAACCAATCTTGTGCATCCAATAGTTGTGTTTGTGTCATTGGATGAACATTTAGGTCATTTTCATCATCCCTAGGCTTATGCTTGTCCAATTATGGTTTCTAACCAATCTTGTGCATCCAATAGGTGTTTTTGTGTCATTGGATGAACAATTAGGTCATTTTCATCATCCGTAGGCTAATTCTTGTCCAATTAGGGTTTTTAACCAATCTTGTGCATCCAATAGGTGTTATGTCATTGGATGAACATTTAGGTCATTTTCGTCCTCCCTACACTTTATCTTGTCCAATTCGGGTTTCTAACCAATCTTGTCCATCCAATAGTTGTGTTTGTGTCATTGGATGAACATTTAGGTCATTTTCATCATCCGTAGGCTAATTCTTGTCCAATTAGGGTTTTTAACCAATCTTGTGCATCCAATAGTTGTGTTTGTGTCATTGGATGAACAATTAGGTCATTTTTGACCTCCCTAAACTTAATCTTGTCCAATTAGGGTTTTTAACCAATCTTGTGCATCCAATAGGTGTTTTTGTGTCATTAGATGAATATTTAGATCATTTTCGCCGTCCCTACACGTAATGTTGTCCAATTAGGGTTTTTAACCAATCTTGTGCATCCAATAGGTGTTGTGTCATTGGATGAACATTCAGGTCATTTTCGTCCTCCCTACACTTTATCTTGTCCAATTCGGGTTTCTAACAAATCTTGGGCATCCAATAGTTGTGTTTGTGTCATTGGATGAACATTTAGGTCATTTTCATCATCCCTAGGCTTATGCTTGTCCAATTAGGGTTTCTAACCAATCCTGTGCATCCAATAGGTGTTTTTGTGTCATTGGATGAACAATTAGGTCATTTTCATCATCCATAGGCTAATTCTTGTCCAATTAGGGTTTTTAACCAATCTTGTGCATCCAATAGGTGTTATGTCATTGGATGAACATTTAGGTCATTTTCGTCCTCCCTACACTTTATCTTGTCCAATTCGGGTTTCTAACCAATCTTGTGCATCCAATAGTTGTGTTTGTGCCATTGGATGAACAATTAGGTCATTTTCATCATCCGTCGGCTAAATCTCTTGCAATTAGGGTTTTTAACCAATCTTGTGCATCCAATAGTTGTGTTTGTTTCATTGGATGAACAATTTGGTCATTTTCGACCTCCCTAAGCATAATCTTGTCCAATTAGGGTTTCTAACCAATCTTGTGCATCCAATAGTTGTGTTTGTGTCATTGGATGAACAATTAGGTCATTTTCATCATCCGTCGGCTAAATCTTTTGAAATTAGGGTTTTTAACCAATCTTGTGCATCCAATAGTTGTGTTTGTTTCATTGGATGAACAATTTGGTCATTTTCGACCTCCCTAAACATAATCTTGTCCAATTAGGGTTTCTAACCTATATTGTGCATCCAATAGGTGTTTGTGTCATTGGATGAACAATTAGATCATTTTTGACCTCCCTAAACTTAATCTTGTCCAATTAGGGTTTCTAACCAACCTTGTGCATCCAATAGGTGTTTTTGTGTCATTGGATGAACAATTAGGTCATTTTTGACCTCCCTAGGCTTATTCTTGTCCAATTAAGGTTTTTAACCAAGCTTGTGCATCCAATAGGTGTTTTGTGTCATTGGATGAACAATTAATTCATTTTCATCATTCGTAGGCTAATTCTTGTCCAATTAGGGTTTTTAACCAATCTTGTGCATCCAATAGTTGTGTTTGTGTCATTGGATGAACAATTAGGTCATTTTCGACCTCCCTAAACTTAATCTTGTCCAATTAGGGTTTCTAACGAATCATGTGCATCCAATAGTTGTGTTTGTATCATTGGATGAACAATTAGGTCATTTTCGACCTCCCTAAACTTAATCTTGTCCAATTAGGGTTTTTAACAAATCTTGTGCATCCAATAGGTGTTTTTGTGTCATTAGATGAATATTTAGATCATTTTCGCCGTCCCTACACGTAATCTTGTCCAATTATGGTTTTTAACCAATCTAGTGCATCCAATACGTGTTTTTGTGTCATTGGATGAATATTTAGGTCATTTTCAACCTCCCTACACTTAATCTTGTCCAATTAGGGTTTTTAACCAATCTTGTGCATCCAAAAGGTGTTGTGTCATTGGATGAACATTCAGGTCATTTTCGTCCTCCCTACACTTTATCTTGTCCAATTCGGGTTTCTAACCAATCTTGTGCATCCAATAGTTGTGTTTGTGTCATTGGATGAACATTTAGGTCATTTTCATCATCCCTAGGCTTATGCTTGTCCAATTAGGGTTTCTAACCAATCTTGTGCATCCAATAGGTGTTTTTGTGTCATTGGATGAACAATTAGGTCATTTTCATCATCCGTAGGCTAATTCTTTTCCAATTAGGGTTTTTAACCAATCTTGTGCATCCAATAGGTGTTATGTCAATGGATGAACATTTAGGTCATTTTCGTCCTCCCTACACTTTATCTTGTCCAATTCGGGTTTCTAACCAATCTTGTGCATCCAATAGTTGTGTTTGTGTCATTGGATGAACATTTAGGTCATCTTCATCCTCCCTAGGCTTATGCTTGTCCAATTAGGGTTTCTAACCAATCTTGTGCATCCAATAGGTGTTTTTGTGTCATTGGATGAACAATTAGGTCATTTTCATCATCCGAAGGCTAATTCTTGTCCAATTAGGGTTTTGAACCAATCTTGTGCATCCAATAGTTGTGTTTGTTTCATTGGATGAACAATTTGGTCATTTTCGACCTCCCTAAACATAATCTTGTCCAATTAGGGTTTCTAACCTATCTTGTGCATCCAATAGGTGTTTTTGTGTCATTGGATGAACAATTATTTCATTTTCGTCCTCCCTAGGCTAATTCTTGTCCAATTAGGGTTTTTAACCAACCTTGTGCATCCAATAGGTGTTTTTGTGTCATTGGATGAACAATTAGGTCATTTTCATCATCCGTAGGCTAATTCTTGTCCAATTAGGGTTTTTAACCAATCTTGTGCATCCAATAGTTGTGTTTGTGTCATTGGATGAACAATTAGGTCATTTTCGACCTCCCTAAACTTAATCTTGTCCAATTACGGTTTCTAACCAATCATGTGCATCCAATAGTTGTGTTTGTGTCATTGGATGAACAATTAGGTCATTTTTGACCTCCCTAAACTTAATCTTGTCCAATTAGGGTTTCTAACCAACCTTGTGCATCCAATAGGTGTTTTTGTGTCATTGGATGAACAATTAGGTCATTTTTGACCTCCCTAGGCTTATTCTTGTCCAATTAAGGTTTTTAACCAAGCTTGTGCATCCAATAGGTGTTTTGTGTCATTGGATGAACAATTAGGTCATTTTCATCATCCGTAGGGTAATTCTTGTCCAATTAGGGTTTTTAACCAATCTTGTTCATCCAATAGTTGTGTTTGTGTCATTGGATGAACAATTAGGTCATTTTCGACCTCCCTAAACTTAATCTTGTCCAAATAGGGTTTATAACCAATCATGTGCATCCAATAGTTGTGTTTGTGTCATTGGATGAACAATTAGGTCATTTTTGACCTCCCTAAACTTAATCTTGTCCAATTAGGGTTTCTAACCAACCTTGTGCATCCAATAGGTGTTTTTGTGTCATTGGATGAACAATTAGGTCATTTTTGACCTCCCTAGGCTTATTCTTGTCCAATTAAGGTTTTTAACCAAGCTTGTGCATCCAATAGGTGTTTTGTGTCATTGGATGAACAATTAAGTCATTTTCATCATCCGTAGGCTAATTCTTGTCCAATTAGGGTTTTTAACCAATCTTGTGCATCCAATAGTTGTGTTTGTGTCATTGGATGAACAATTAGGTCATTTTCGACCTCCCTAAACTTAATCTTGTCCAATTAGGGTTTCTAACCAATCATGTGCATCCAATAGTTGTGTTTGTGTCATTGGATGAACAATTAGGTCATTTTTGACCTCCCTAAACTTAATCTTGTCCAACTAGGATTTCTAACCAACCTTGTGCATCCAATAGGTGTTTTTGTGTCATTGGATGAACAATTAGGTCATTTTTGACCTCCCTAGGCTTATTCTTGTCCAATTAAGGTTTTTAACCAAGCTTGTGCATCCAATAGGTGTTTTGTGTCATTGGATGAACAATTAGGTCATTTTCATCATCCGTAGGCTAATTCTTGTCCAATTAGGGTTTTTAACCAATCTTGTGCATCCTATAGTTGTGTTTGTGTCATTGGATGAACAATTAGGTCATTTTCGACCTCCCTAAACTTAATCTTGTCCAATTAGGGTTTCTAACCAATCATGTGCATCCAATAGTTGTGTTTGTGTCATTGGATGAACAATTAGGTCATTTTTGACCTCCCTAAACTTAATCTTGTCCAATTAGGGTTTCTAACCAACCTTGTGCAACCAATAGGTGTTTTTGTGTCATTGGATGAACAATTAAGTCATTTTTTACCTCCCTAGGCTTATTGTTGTCCAATTAAGGTTTTTAACCAAGCTTGTGCATCCAATAGGTGTTTTGTGTCATTGGATGAACAATTAGGTCATTTTCATCATCCGTAGGCTAATTCTTGTCCAATTAGGGTTTTTAACCAATCTTGTGCATCCGATAGTTGTGTTTGTGTCATTGGATGAATAATTAGGTCATTTTCGACCTCCCAAAACTTAATCTTGTCCAATTAGGGTTTCTAACCAATCATGTGCATCCAATAGTTGTGTTTGTGTCATTGGATGAACAATTAGGTCATCTTCGTCCTCCCTAAACTTAATCTTGTCCAATTAGGGTTTCTAACCAACCTTGTGCATCCAATAGGTGTTTTTGTGTCATTGGATGAACAATTAGGTCATTTTTGACCTCCCTAGGCTTATTCTTGTCCAATTAAGGTTTTTAACCAAGCTTGTGCATCCAATAGGTGTTTTGTGTCATTGGATGAACAATTAATTCATTTTCATCATCCGGAGGCTAATTCTTGTCCAATTAGGGTTTTTAACCAATCTTGTGCATCCAATAGTTGTGTTTGTGTCATTGGATGAACAATTAGGTCATTTTCGACCTCCCTAAACTTAATCTTGTCCAATTAGGGTTTCTAACCAATCATGTGCATCCAATAGTTGTGTTTGTATCATTGGATGAACAATTAGGTCGTTTTCGACCTCCCTAAACTTAATCTTGTCCAATTAGGGTTTTTAACCAATCTTGTGCATCCAATAGGTGTTTTTGTGTCATTAGATGAATATTTAGATCATTTTCGCCGTCCCTACACGTAATCTTGTCCAATTATGGTTTTTAACCAATCTAGTGCATCCAATAGGTGTTTTTGTGTCATTGGATGAACAATTAGGTCATTTTCATCATCCGTAGGCTAATTCTTGTCCAATTAGGGTTTTTAACCAATCTTGTGCATCCAATAGTTGTGTTTGTGTCATTGGATGAACAATTAGGTCATTTTTGACCTCCCTAGGCTTATTCTTGTCCAATTAAGGTTTTTAACCAAGCTTGTGCATCCAATAGGTGTTTTGTGTCATTGGATGAACAATTAATTCATTTTCATCATTCGTAGGCTAATTCTTGTCCAATTAGGGTTTTTAACCAATCTTGTGCATCCAATAGTTGTGTTTGTGTCATTGGATGAACAATTAGGTCATTTTCGACCTCCCTAAACTTAATCTTGTCCAATTAGGGTTTCTAACGAATCATGTGCATCCAATAGTTGTGTTTGTATCATTGGATGAACAATTAGGTCATTTTCGACCTCCCTAAACTAAATCTTGTCCAATTAGGGTTTTTAACCAATCTTGTGCATCCAATAGGTGTTTTTGTGTCATTAGATGAATATTTAGATCATTTTCGCCGTCCCTACACGTAATCTTGTCCAATTATGGTTTTTAACCAATCTAGTGCATCCAATACGTGTTTTTGTGTCATTGGATGAATATTTAGGTCATTTTCAACCTCCCTACACTTAATCTTGTCCAATTAGGGTTTTTAACCAATCTTGTGCATCCAATAGGTGTTGTGTTATTGGATGAACATTCAGGTCATTTTCGTCCTCCCTACACTTTATCTTGTCCAATTCGGGTTTCTAACCAATCTTGTGCATCCAATAGTTGTGTTTGTGTCATTGGATGAACATTTAGGTCATTTTCATCATCCCTAGGCTTATGCTTGTCTAATTAGGGTTTCTAACCAATCTTGTGCATCCAATAGGTGTTTTTGTGTCATTGGATGAACAATTAGGTCATTTTCATCATCCGTAGGCTAATTCTTGTCCAATTAGGGTTTTTAACCAATCTTGTGCATCCAATAGGTGTTATGTCATTGGATGAACATTTAGGTCATTTTCGTCCTCCCTACACTTTATCTTGTCCAATTCTGGTTTCTAACCAATCTTGTCCATCCAATAGTTGTGTTTGTGTCATTGGATGAACATTTAGGTCATTTTCATCATCCGTAGGCTAATTCTTGTCCAATTAGGGTTTTTAACCAATCTTGTGCATCCAATAGTTGTGTTTGTGTCATTGGATGAACAATTAGGTCATTTTCGACCTCCCTAAACTTAATCTTGTCCAATTAGGGTTTTTAACCAATCTTGTGCATCCAATAGGTGTTTTTGTGTCATTAGATGAATATGTAGATCATTTTCGCCGTCCCTACACGTAATGTTGTCCAATTAGGGTTTTTAACCAATCTTGTGCATCCAATAGGTGTTGTGTCATTGGATGAACATTCAGGTCATTTTCGTCCTCCCTACACTTTATCTTGTCCAATTCGGGTTTCTAACCAATCTTGGGCATCCAATAGTTGTGTTTGTGTCATTGGATGAACATTTAGGTCATTTTCATCATCCCTAGGCTTATGCTTGTCCAATTAGGGTTTCTAACCAATCATGTGCATCCAATAGGTGTTTTTGTGTCATTGGATGAACAATTAGGTCATTTTCATCATCCGTAGGCTAATTCTTGTCCAATTAGGGTTTTTAACCAATCTTGTGCATCCAATAGGTGTTATGTCATTGGATGAACATTTAGGTCATTTTCGTCCTCCCTACACTTTATCTTGTCCAATTCGGGTTTCTAACCAATCTTGTGCATCCAATAGTTGTGTTTGTGCCATTGGATGAACAATTAGGTCATTTTCATCGTCCGTCGGCTAAATCTCTTGCAATTAGGGTTTTTAACCAATCTTGTGCATCCAATAGTTGTGTTTGTTTCATTGGATGAACAATTTGGTCATTTTCGACCTCCCTAAGCATAATCTTGTCCAATTAGGGTTTCTAACCTATCTTGTGCATCCAATAGGTGTTTGTGTCATTGGATGAACAATTATGTCATTTTCGTCCTCCGTAGGCTAATTCTTGTCCAATTAGGGTTTTTAACCAACCTTGTGCATCCAATAGGTGTTTTTGTGTCATTGGATGAACAATTAGGTCATTTTTGACCTCCCTAGGCTTATTCTTGTCCAATTAAGGTTTTTAACCAATCTTGTGCATCCAATAGGTGTTTTGTGTCATTGGATGAACAATTAATTCATTTTCATCATTCGTAGGCTAATTCTTGTCCAATTAGGGTTTTTAACCAATCTTGTGCATCCAATAGTTGTGTTTGTGTCATTGGATGAACAATTAGGTCATTTTCGACCTCCCTAAACTTAATCTTGTCCAATTAGGGTTTCTAACCAATCATGTGCATCCAATAGTTGTGTTTGTATCATTGGATGAACAATTAGGTCATTTTCGACCTCCCTAAACTTAATCTTGTCCAATTAGGGTTTTTAACCAATCTAGTGCATCCAATAGGTGTTTTTGTGTCATTGGATGAATATTTAGGTCATTTTCAACCTCCCTACACTTAATCTTGTCCAATTAGGGTTTTTAACCAATCTTGTGCATCCAATAGGTGTTGTGTCATTGGATGAACATTTAGGTCATTTTTGTCCTCCCTACACTTTATCTTGTCCAATTCGGGTTTCTAACCAATCTTGTGCATCCAATAGTTGTGTTTGTGTCATTGGATGAACATTTATGTCATTTTCATCATCCCTAGGCTTATGCTTGTCCAATTAGGGTTTCTAACCTATCTTGTGCATCCAATAGGTGTTTTTGTGTCATTGGATGAACAATTAGGTCATTTTCATCATCCGTAGGCTAATTCTTGTCCAATTAGGGTTTTTAACCAATCTTGTGCATCCAATAGGTGTTATGTCATTGGATGAACATTTAGGTCATTTTCGTCCTCCCTACACTTTATCTTGTCCAATTCGGGTTTCTAACCAATCTTGTGCATCCAATAGTTGTGTTTGTGTCATTGGATGAATAATTAGGTCATTTTCGACCTCCCTAAACTTAATCTTGTCCAATTAGGGTTTCTAACCAATCATGTGCATCCAATAGTTGTGTTTGTGTCATTGGATGAACAATTAGGTCATTTTTGACCTCCCTAAACTTAATCTTGTCCAATTAGGGTTTCTAACCAACCTTGTGCATCCAATAGGTGTTTTTGTGTCATTGGATGAACAATTAGGTCATTTTTGACCTCCTTAGGCTTATTCTTGTCCAATTAAGGTTTTTAACCAATCTTGTGCATCCAATAGGTGTTTTGTGTCATTGGATGAATATTTAGGTCATCTTCGTCCTCCCTACACTTAACCTTGTCCAATTAGGGTTTCTAACCAATCTTGTGCATCCAATAGTTGTGTTTGTGTCATTGGATGAACAATTAGGTCATTTTCGACCTTCCTAAACTTAATCTTGTCAAATTAGGGTTTTTAAACAATCTTGTGCATCCAATAGGTGTTTTTGTGTCATTGGATGAATATTTAGATCATTTTCGCCCTCCCTACACGTAATCTTGTCCAATTATGGTTTTTAACCAATCTAGTGCATCCAATAGGTGTTTTTGTGTCATTGGATGAATATTTAGGTCATTTTCAACCTCCCTACACTTAATCTTGTCCAATTAGGGTTTTAACCAATCTTGTGCATCCAATAGGTGTTGTGTCATTGGATGAACATTTAGGTCATTTTTGTCCTCCCTACACTTTATCTTGTCCAATTCGGGTTTCTAACCAATCTTGTGCATCCAATAGTTGTGTTTGTGTCATTGGATGAACAATTAGGTCATTTTCATCATCCGTAGGCTAATTCTTGTCCAATTAGGGTTTTTAATCAATCTTGTGCATCCAATAGGTGTTATGTCATTGGATGAACATTTAGGTCATTTTCGTCCTCCCTACACTTTATCTTGTCCAATTCGGGTTTCTAACCAATCTTGTGCATCCAATAGTTGTGTTTGTGTCATTGGATGAACATTTAGGTCATCTTCATCCTCCCTAGGCTTATGCTTGTCCAATTAGGGTTTCTAACCAATCTTGTGCATCCAATAGGTGTTTTTGTGTCATTGGATGAACAATTAGGTCATTTTCATCATCCGTAGGCTAATTCTTGTCCAATTAGGGTTTTTAACTAATCTTGTGCATCCAATAGTTGTGTTTGTTTCATTGGATGAACAATTTGGTCATTTTCGACCTCCCTAAACATAATCTTGTCCAATTAGGGTTTCTAACCTATCTTGTGCATCCGATAGGTGTTTTTGTGTCATTGGATGAACAATTATGTCATTTGCGTCCTCCCTAGGCTAATTCTTGTCCAATTAAGTTTTTTAACCAATGTTGTGCATCCAATAGGTGTTTTTGTGTCATTGGATGAACAATTAGGTCATTTTCATCATCCGTAGGCTAATTCTTGTCCAATTAGGGTTTTTAACCAATCTTGTGCATCCAATAGGTGTTATGTCATTGGATGAACATTTAGGTCATTTTCGTCCTCCCTACACTTTATCTTGTCCAATTCGGGTTTCTAACCAATCTTGTGCATCCAATAGTTGTGTTTGTGTCATTGGATGAACATTTAGGTCATCTTCATCCTCCCTAGGCTTATGCTTGTCCAATTAGGGTTTCTAACCAATCTTGTGCATCCAATAGGTGTTTTTGTGTCATTGGATGAACAATTAGGTCATTTTCATCATCCGTAGGCTAATTCTTGTCCAATTAGGGTTTTTAACTAATCTTGTGCATCCAATAGTTGTGTTTGTTTCATTGGATGAACAATTTGGTCATTTTCGACCTCCCTAAACATAATCTTGTCCAATTAGGGTTTCTAACCTATCTTGTGCATCCAATAGGTGTTTTTGTGTCATTGGATGAACAATTAGGTCATTTTCATCATCCGTAGGCTAATTCTTGTCCAATTAGGGTTTTTAACCAATCTTATGCATCCAATAGTTGTGTTTGTGTCATTGGATGAATAATTAGGTCATTTTCGACCTCCCTAAACTTAATCTTGTCCAATTAGGGTTTCTAACCAATCATGTGCATCCAATAGTTGTGTTTGTGTCATTGGATGAACAATTAGGTCATTTTGGACCTCCCTAAACTTAATCTTGTCCAATTAGGGTTTCTAACCAACCTTGTGCATCCAATAGGTGTTTTTGTGTCATTGGATGAACAATTATGTCATTTTGTCCTACCTAGGCTAATTCTTGTCCAATTAGGGTTTTTAACCAACCTTGTGCATCCAATAGGTGTTTTTGTGTCATTGGATGAACAATTAGGTCATTTTCATCATCCGTAGGCTAATTCTTGTCCAATTAGGGTTTTTAACCAATCTTGTGCATCCAATAGTTGTGTTTGTGTCATTGGATGAACAATTAAGTCATTTTCGACCTCCCTAAACTTAATCTTGTCCAATTAGGGTTTCTAACCAATCATGTGCATCCAATAGTTGTGTTTGTGTCATTGGATGAACAATTAGGTCATTTTTGACCTCCCTAAACTTAATCTTGTCCAATTAGGGTTTCTAACCAACCTTGTGCATCCAATAGGTGTTTTTGTGTCATTGGATGAACAATTAGGTCATTTTTGACCTCCCTAGGCTTATTCTTGTCCAATTAAGGTTTTTAACCAAGCTTGTGCATCCAATAGGTGTTTTGTGTCATTGGATGAACAATTAGGTCATTTTCATCATCCGTAGGCTAATTCTTATCCAATTAGGGTTTTTAACCAATCTTGTGCATCCAATAGTTGTGTTTGTGTCATTGGATGAACAATTAGGTCATTTTCGACCTCCCTAAACTTAATCTTGTCCAATTAGGGTTTCTAACCAATCATGTGCATCCAATAGTTGTGTTTGTGTCATTGGATGAACAATTAGGTCATTTTTGACCTCCCTAAACTTAATCTTGTCCAATTAGGGTTTCTAACCAACCTTGTGCATCCAATAGGTGTTTTTGTGTCATTGGATGAACAATTAGGTCATTTTTGACCTCCCTAGGCTTATTCTTGTCCAATTAAGGTTTTTAACCAATCTTGTGCATCCAATAGGTGTTTTGTGTCATTGGATGAATATTTAGGTCATCTTAATCTTGTCCAATTAGGGTTTCTAACCAACCTTATGCATCCAATAGGTGTTTTTGTGTCATTGGATGAACAATTTGGTCATTTTCGACCTCCCTAGGCTTATTCTTGTCCAATTAAGGTTTTTAACCAATCTTGTGCATCCAATAGGTGTTTTGTGTCATTGGATGAATATTTAGGTCATCTTCGTCCTCCCTACACTTAATCTTGTTCAATTAGGGTTTCTAACCAATCTTGTGCATCCAATAGTTGTGTTTGTGTCATTGGATGAACAATTAGGTCATTTTCATCATTCGTCGGCTAATTCTCTTCCAATTAAGGTTTTTAACCAATCTTGTGCATCCAATAGTTGTGTTTGTTTCATTGGATGAACAATTTGGTCATTTTCGACATCCCTAAACATAATCTTGTCCAATTAGGGTTTCTAACCTATCTTGTGCATCCAATAGGTGTTTTTGTGTCATTGGATGAACAATTATTTCATTTTCGTCCTCCCTAGGCTAATTCTTGTCCAATTAGGGTTTTTAACCAACCTTGCGCATCCAATAGGTGTTTTTGTGTCATTGGATGAACAATTAGGTCATTTTCATCATCCGTAGGCTAATTCTTGTCCAATTAGGGTTTTTAACCAATCTTGTGCATCCAATAGTTGTGTTTGTGTCATTGGATGAACAATTAGGTCATTTTCGACCTCCCTAAACTTAATATTGTCCAATTAGGGTTTCTAACCAACCTTGTGCATCCAATAGGTGTTTTGGTGTCATTGGATGAACAATTAGGTCATTTTTGACCTCCCTAGGCTTATTCTTGTCCAATTAAGGTTTTTAACCAAGCTTATGCATCCAATAGGTGTTTTGTGTCATTGGATGAACAATTAGGTCATTTTCATCATCCGTAGGCTAATTCTTGTCCAATTAGGGTTTTTAACCAATCTTGTGCATCCAATAGTTGTGTTTGTGTCATTGGATGAACAATTAGGTCATTTTCATCATCCGTAGGCTAATTCTTGTCCAATTAGGGTTTCTAACCAATCATGTGCATCCAATAGTTGTGTTTGTGTCATTGGATGAACAATTAGGTCATTTTTGACCTCCCTAAACTTAATCTTGTCCAATTAGGGTTTTTAACCAATCTTGTGCATCCAATAGGTGTTTTTGTGTCATTGGATGAACAATTAGGTCATTTTTGACCTCCTTAGGCTTATTCTTGTCCAATTAAGGTTTTTAACCAATCTTGTGCATCCAATAGGTGTTTTGTGTCATTGGATGAATATTTAGGTCATCTTCGTCCTCCCTACACTTAACCTTGTCCAATTAGGGTTTCTAACCAATCTTGTGCATCCAATAGTTGTGTTTGTGTCATTGGATGAACAATTAGGTCATTTTCGACCTTCCTAAACTTAATCTTGTCAAATTAGGGTTTTTAAACAATCTTGTGCATCCAATAGGTGTTTTTGTGTCATTGGATGAATATTTAGATCATTTTCGCCCTCCCTACACGTAATCTTGTCCAATTATGGTTTTTAACCAATCTAGTGCATCCAATAGGTGTTTTTGTGTCATTGGATGAATATCTAGGTCATTTTCAACCTCCCTACACTTAATCTTGTCCAATTAGGGTTTTTAACCAATCTTGTGCATCCAATAGGTGTTGTGTCATTGGATGAACATTTAGGTCATTTTTGTCCTCCCTACACTTTATCTTGTCCAATTCGGGTTTCTAACCAATCTTGTGCATCCAATAGTTGTGTTTGTGTCATTGGATGAACATTTAGGTCATTTTCATCATCCCTAGGCTTATGCTTGTCCAATTAGGGTTTCTAACCAATCTTGTGCATCCAATAGGTGTTTTTGTGTCATTGGATGAACAATTAGGTCATTTTCATCATCCATAGGCTAATTCTTGTCCAATTAGGGATTTTAACCAATCTTGTGCATCCAATAGGTGTTATGTCATTGGATGAACATTTAGGTCATTTTCATCCTCCCTACACTTTATCTTCTCCAATTCGGGTTTCTGACCAATCTTGTGCATCCAATAGTTGTGTTTGTGTCATTGGATGAACATTTAGGTCATCTTCATCCTCCCTAGGCTTATGCTTGTCCAATTAGGGTTTCTAACCAATCTTGTGCATCCAATAAGTGTTTTTGTGTCATTGGATGAACAATTAGGTCATTTTCATCATCCGTAGGCTAATTCTTGTCCAATTAGGGTTTTTAACCAATCTTGTGCATCCAATAGTTGTGTTTGTTTCATTGGATGAATAATTTGGTCATTTTCGACCTCCCTAAACATAATATTGTCCAATTAGGGTTTCTAACCTATCTTGTGCATCCAATAGGTGTTTTTGTGTCATTGGATGAACAATTATGTCATTTTCGTCCTCCCTACACTTTATCTTGTCCAATTCGGGTTTCTAACCAATCTTGTGCATCCAATAGTTGTGTTTGTGTCATTGGATGAACATTTAGGTCATTTTCATCCTCCCTAGGCTTATGCTTGTCCAATTAGGGTTTCTAACCAATCTTGTGCATCCAATAGGTGTTTTTGTGTCATTGGATGAACAATTAGGTCATTTTCATCATCCGTAGGCTAATTCTTGTCCAATTAGGGTTTTTAACTAATCTTGTGCATCCAATAGTTGTGTTTGTTTCATTGGATGAACAATTTGGTCATTTTCGACCTCCCTAAACATAATCTTGTTCAATTAGGGTTTCTAACCTATCTTGTGCATCCAATAGGTGTTTTTGTGTCATTGGATGAACAATTATATCATTTGCGTCCTCCCTAGGCTAATTCTTGTCCAATTAGGGTTTTTAACCAACCTTGTGCATCCAATAGGTGTTTTTGTGTCATTGGATGAACAATTAGGTCATTTTCATCATCCGTAGGCTAATTCTTGTCCAATTAGGGTTTTTAACCAATCATGTGCATCCAATAGTTGTGTTTGTGTCATTGGATGAACAATTAGGTCATTTTTGACCTCCCTAAACTTAATCTTGTCCAATTAGGGTTTCTAACCAACCTTGTGCATCCAATAGGTGTTTTTGTGTCATTGGATGAACAATTAGGTCATTTTTGACCTAGGCTTATTCTTGTCCAATTAAGGTTTTTAACCAATCTTGTGCATCCAATAGGTGTTTTGTGTCATTTGATGAACAATTAGGTCATTTTCATCATCCGTAGGCTAATTCTTGTCCAATTAGGGTTTTTAACCAATCTTGTGCATCCAATAGTTGTGTTTGTGTCATTGGATGAACAATTAGGTCATTTTCGACCTCCCTAAACTTAATCTTGTCCAATTAGGGTTTTTAACCAATCATGTGCATCCAATAGTTGTGTTTGTGTCATTGGATGAACAATTAGGTCATTTTTGACCTCCCTAAACTTAATCTTGTCCAATTAGGGTTTCTAACCAACCTTGTGCATCCAATAGGTGTTTTTGTGTCATTGGATGAACAATTAGGTCATTTTTGACCTCCTTAGGCTTATTCTTGTCCAATTAAGGTTTTTAACCAATCTTGTGCATCCAATAGGTGTTTTGTGTCATTGGAGGAATATTTAGGTCATCTTCGTCCTCCCTACACTTAACCTTGTCCAATTAGGGTTTCTAACCAATCTTGTGCATCCAATAGTTGTGTTTGTGTCATTGGATGAACAATTAGGTCATTTTTGACCTTCCTAAACTTAATCTTGTCCAATTAGGGTTTTTAAACAATCTTGTGCATCCAATAGGTGTTTTTGTGTCATTGGATGAATATTTAGATCATTTTCGCCCTCCCTACACGTAATCTTGTCCAATTATGGTTTTTAACCAATCTAGTGCATCCAATAGGTGTTTTTGTGTCATTGGATGAATATCTAGGTCATTTTCAACCTCCCTACACTTAATCTTGTCCAATTAGGGTTTCTAACCTATCTTGTGCATCCAATAGGTGTTTTTGTGTCATTGGATGAACAATTATG
Organism: Cicer judaicum; assembly: GCA_037974835.1. NCBI lineage: Eukaryota > Viridiplantae > Streptophyta > Magnoliopsida > Fabales > Fabaceae > Cicer > Cicer judaicum. The sequence continues at coordinate 83,207 of JBBPBS010000383.1, forward strand.
TCATTTGCGTCCTCCCTAGGCTAATTCTTGTCGAATTAGGGTTTTTAACCAATGTTGTGCATCCAATAGGTGTTTTTGTGTCATTGGATGAACAATTAGTTCATTTTCATCATCCGTAGGCTAATTCTTGTCCAATTAGGGTTTTTAACCAATCTTATGCATCCAATAGTTGTGTTTGTGTCATTGGATGAATAATTAGGTCATTTTCGACCTCCCTAAACTTAATCTTGTCCAATTAGGGATTCTAACCAATCATGTGCATCCAATAGTTGTGTTTGTGTCATTGGATGAACAATTAGGTCATTTTTGACCTCCCTAAACTTAATCTTGTCCAATTAGGGTTTTTAAACAATCTTGTGCATCCAATAGGTGTTTTTGTGTCATTGGATGAATATTTAGATCATTTTCGCCCTCCCTACACGTAATCTTGTCCAATTATGGTTTTTAACCAATCTAGTGCATCCAATAGTTGTTTTTGTGTCATTGGATGAATATCTAGGTCATTTTCAACCTCCCTACACTTAATCTTGTCCAATTAGGGTTTTTAACCAATCTTGTGCATCCAATAGGTGTTGTGTCATTGGATGAACATTTAGGTCATTTTCATCATCCCTAGGCTTATGCTTGTCCAATTATGGTTTCTAACCAATCTTGTGCATCCAATAGGTGTTTTTGTGTCATTGGATGAACAATTAGGTCATTTTCATCATCCGTAGGCTAATTCTTGTCCAATTAGGGTTTTTAACCAATCTTGTGCATCCAATAGGTGTTATGTCATTGGATGAACATTTAGATCATTTTCGTCCTCCCTACACTTTATCTTGTCCAATTATGGTTTCTAACCAATCATGTGCATCCAATAGGTGTTTTTGTGTCATTGGATGAACAATTAGGTCATTTTCATCATCCGTAGGCTAATTCTTGTCCAATTAGGGTTTTTAACCAATCTTGTGCATCCAATAGGTGTTATGTCATTGGATGAACATTTAGGTCATTTTCGTCCTCCCTACACTTTATCTTGTCCAATTCGGGTTTCTAACCAATCTTGTGCATCCAATAGTTGTGTTTGTGTCATTGGATGAACATTTAGGTCATCTTCATTCTCCCTAGGCTTATGCTTGTCCAATTAGGGTTTCTAACCAATCTTGTGCATCCAATAGGTGTTTTTGTGTCATTGGATGAACAATTAGGTCATTTTCATCATCCGTAGGCTAATTCTTGTCCAATTAGGGTTTTTAACTAATCTTGTGCATCCAATAGTTGTGTTTGTTTCATTGGATGAACAATTTGGTCATTTTCGACCTCCCAAAACATAATCTTGTCCAATTAGGGTTTCTAACCTATCTTGTGCATCCAATAGGTGTTTTTGTGTCATTGGATGAACAATTATGTCATTTGCGTCCTCCCTAGGCTAATTCTTGTCCAATTAGGGTTTTTAACCAATGTTGTGCATCCAATAGGTGTTTTTGTGTCATTGGATGAACAATTAGGTCATTTTCATCATCCGTAGGCTAATTCTTGTCCAATTAGGGTTTTTAACCAATGTTATGCATCCAATAGTTGTGTTTGTGTCATTGGATGAATAATTAGGTCATTTTCGACCTCCCTAAACTTAATCTTGTCCAATTAGGGTTTCTAACCAATCATGTGCATCCAATAGTTGTGTTTGTGTCATTGGATGAACAATTAGGTCATCCCTAAACTTAATCTTTTCCAATTAGGGTTTTTAAACAATCTTGTGCATCCAATAGGTGTTTTTGTGTCATTGGATGAATATTTAGATCATTTTTGCCCTCCCTACACGTAATCTTGTCCAATTATGGTTTTTAACCAATCTAGTGCATCCAATAGTTGTTTTTGTGTCATTGGATGAATATCTAGGTCATTTTCAACCTCCCTACACTTAATCTTGTCCAATTAGGGTTTTTAACCAATCTTGTGCATCCAATAGGTGTTGTGTCATTGGATGAACATTTAGGTCATTTTCATCATCCCTAGGCTTATGCTTGTCCAATTATGGTTTCTAACCAATCTTGTGCATCCAATAGGTGTTTTTGTGTCATTGGATGAACAATTAGGTCATTTTCATCATCCGTAGGCTAATTCTTGTCCAATTAGGGTTTTTAACCAATCTTGTGCATCCAATAGGTGTTATGTCATTGGATGATCATTTAGGTCATTTTCGTCCTCCCTACACTTTATCTTGTCCAATTCGGGTTTCTAACCAATCTTGTGCATCCAATAGTTGTGTTTGTGTCATTGGATGAACATTTAGGTCATCTTCATCCTCCCTAGGCTTATGCTTGTCCAATTAGGGTTTCTAACCAATCTTGTGCATCCAATAGGTGTTTTTGTGTCATTGGATGAACAATTAGGTCATTTTCATCATCCGTAGGCTAATTCTTGTCCAATTAGGGTTTTTAACTAATCTTGTGCATCCAATAGTTGTGTTTGTTTCATTGGATGAACAATTTGGTCATTTTCGTCCTCCCTAAACATAATCTTGTCCAATTAGGGTTTCTAACCTATCTTGTGCATCCAATAGGTGTTTTTGTGTCATTGGATGAACAATTATGTCATTTTCGTCCTCCCTAGGCTAATTCTTGTCCAATTAGGGTTTTTAACCAACCTTGTGCATCCAATAGGTGTTTTTGTGTCATTGGATGAACAATTAGGTCATTTTCATCATCCGTAGGCTAATTCTTGTCCAATTAGGGTTTTTAACCAATCTTGTGCATCCAATAGGTGTTATGTCATTGGATGAACATTTAGGTCATTTTCGTCCTCCCTACACTTTATCTTGTCCAATTCGGGTTTCTAACCAATCTTGTGCATCCAATAGTTGTGTTTGTGTCATTGGATGAACATTTAGGTCATTTTCATCATCCCTAGGCTTATTCTTGTCCAATTAGGGTTTCTAACCAATCTTGTGCATCCAATAGGTGTTTTTGTGTCATTGGATGAACAATTAGGTCATTTTCATCATCCGTAGGCTAATTCTTGTCCAATTAGGGTTTTTAACTAATCTTGTGCATCCAATAGTTGTGTTTGTTTCATTGGATGAACAATTTGGTCATTTTCGACCTCCCTAAACATAAACTTGTCCAATTAGGGTTTCTAACCTATCTTGTGCATCCAATAGGTGTTTTTGTGTCATTGGATGAACAATTATGTCATTTGCGTCCTCCCTAGGCTCATTCTTGTCCAATTAGGGTTTTTAACCAATGTTGTGCATCCAATAGGTGTTTTTGTGTCATTGGATGAACAATTAATTCATTTTCATCATCCTTAGGCTAATTCTTGTCCAATAAGGGTTTCTAACCAATCATGTGCATCCAATAGCTGTGTTTGTGTCATTGGACGAACAATTAGGTCATTTTCGACCTCCCTAAACTTAATCTTGTCCAATTAGGGTTTCTAACCAATCTTGTGCATCCAATAGTTGTGTTTGTGTCATTGGATGAACAATTAGGTCATTTTCGACCTTCCTAAACTTAATCTTGTCCAATTAGGGTTTTTAAACAATCTTGTGCATCCAATAGGTGTTTTTGTGTCATTGGATGAATATTTAGATCATTTTCGCCCTCCCTACACGTAATCTTGTCCAATTATGGTTTTTAACCAATCTAGTGCATCCAATAGGTGTTTTTGTGTCATTGGATGAATATCTAGGTCATTTTCAACCTCCCTACACTTAATCTTGTCCAATTAGGGTTTTTAACCAATCTTGTGCATCCAATAGGTGTTGTGTCATTGGATGAACATTTAGGTCATTTTTGTCCTCCCTACACTTTATCTTGTCCAATTCGGGTTTCTAACCAATCTTGTGCATCCAATAGTTGTGTTTGTGTCATTGGATGAACAATTAGGTCATTTTCGACCTTCCTAAACTTAATCTTGTCCAATTAGGGTTTTTAAACAATCTTGTGCATCCAATAGGTGTTTTTGTGTCATTGGATGAATATTTAGATCATTTTCGCCCTCCCTACACGTAATCTTGTCCAATTATGGTTTTTAACCAATCTAGTGCATCCAATAGGTGTTTTTGTGTCATTGGATGAATATTTAGGTCATTTTCAACCTCCCTACACTTAATCTTGTCCAATTAGGGTTTTTAACCAATCTTGTGCATCCAATAGGTGTTGTGTCATTTGATGAACATTTAGGTCATTTTTGTCCTCCCTACACTTTATCTTGTCCAATTCGGGTTTCTAACCAATCTTGTGCATCCAATAGTTGTGTTTGTGTCATTGGATGAACATTTAGGTCATTTTCATCATCCCTAGGCTTATGCTTGTCCAATTAGGGTTTCTAACCAATCTTGTGCATCCAATAGGTGTTTTTGTGTCATTGGATGAACAATTAGGTCATTTTCATCATCCGTAGGCTAATTCTTGTCCAATTAGGGTTTTTAACCAATCTTGTGCATGCAATAGGTGTTATGTCATTGGATGAACATTTAGGTCATTTTCGTCCTCCCTACACTTTATCTTGTCCAATTCGGGTTTCTAACCAATCTTGTGCATCCAATAGTTGTGTTTGTGTCATTGGATGAACATTTAGGTCATCTTCATCCTCCCTAGGCTTATGCTTGTCCAATTAGGGTTTCTAACCAATCTTGTGCATCCAATAGGTGTTTTTGTGTCATTGGATGAACAATTAGGTCATTTTCATCATCCGTAGGCTAATTCTTGTCCAATTATGGTTTTTAACCAATCTTGTGCATCCAATAGTTGTGTTTGTTTCATTGGATGAATAATTTGGTCATTTTCGACCTCCCTAAACATAATCTTGTCCAATTAGGGTTTCTAACCTATCTTGTGCATCCAATAGGTGTTTTTGTGTCATTGGATGAACAATTATGTCATTTTCGTCCTCCCTACACTTTATCTTGTCCAATTCGGGTTTCTAACCAATCTTGTGCATCCAATAGTTGTGTTTGTGTCATTGGATGAACATTTAGGTCATTTTCATCCTCCCTAGGCTTATGCTTGTCCAATTAGGGTTTCTAACCAATCTTGTGCATCCAATAGGTGTTTTTGTGTCATTGGATGAACAATTAGGTCATTTTCATCATCCGTAGGCTAATTCTTGTCCAATTAGGGTTTTTAACCAATCTTGTGCATCCAATAGGTGTTATGTCATTGGATGATCATTTAGGTCATTTTCGTCCTCCCTACACTTTATCTTGTCCAATTCGGGTTTCTAACCAATCTTGTGCATCCAATAGTTGTGTTTGTGTCATTGGATGAACATTTAGGTCATCTTCATCCTCCCTAGGCTTATGCTTGTCCAATTAGGGTTTCTAACCAATCTTGTGCATCCAATAGGTGTTTTCGTGTCATTGGATGAACAATTAGGTCATTTTCATCATCCGTAGGCTAATTCTTGTCCAATTAGGGTTTTTAACTAATCTTGTGCATCCAATAGTTGTGTTTGTTTCATTGGATGAACAATTTGGTCATTTTCGACCTCCCTAAACATAAACTTGTCCAATTAGGGTTTCTAACCTATCTTGTGCATCCAATAGGTGTTTTTGTGTCATTGGATGAACAATTATGTCATTTGCGTCCTCCCTAGGCTCATTCTTGTCCAATTAGGGTTTTTAACCAATGTTGTGCATCCAATAGGTGTTTTTGTGTCATTGGATGAACAATTAATTCATTTTCATCATCCTTAGGCTAATTCTTGTCCAATAAGGGTTTCTAACCAATCATGTGCATCCAATAGCTGTGTTTGTGTCATTGGACGAACAATTAGGTCATTTTCGACCTCCCTAAACTTAATCTTGTCCAATTAGGGTTTCTAACCAATCATGTGCATCCAATAGTTGTGTTTGTGTCATTGGATGAACAATTAGGTCATTTTCGACCTTTCTAAACTTAATCTTGTCCAATTAGGGTTTTTAAACAATCTTGTGCATCCAATAGGTGTTTTTGTGTCATTGGATGAATATTTAGATCATTTTCGCCCTCCCTACACGTAATCTTGTCCAATTATGGTTTTTAACCAATCTAGTGCATCCAATAGGTGTTTTTGTGTCATTGGATGAATATCTAGGTCATTTTCAACCTCCCTACACTTAATCTTGTCCAATTAGGGTTTTTAACCAATCTTGTGCATCCAATAGGTGTTGTGTCATTGGATGAACATTTAGGTCATTTTCATCATCCCTAGGCTTATGCTTGTCCAATTATGGTTTCTAACCAATCTTGTGCATCCAATAGGTGTTTTTGTGTCATTGGATGAACAATTAGGTCATTTTCATCATCCGTAGGCTAATTCTTGTCCAATTAGGGTTTTTAACCAATCTTGTGCATCCAATAGGTGTTATGTCATTGGATGAACATTTAGATCATTTTCGTCCTCCCTACACTTTATCTTGTCCAATTATGGTTTCTAACCAATCATGTGCATCCAATAGGTGTTTTTGTGTCATTGGATGAACAATTAGGTCATTTTCATCATCCGTAGGCTAATTCTTGTCCAATTAGGGTTTTTAACCAATCTTGTGCATCCAATAGGTGTTATGTCATTGGATGAACATTTAGGTCATTTTCGTCCTCCCTACACTTTATCTTGTCCAATTCGGGTTTCTAACCAATCTTGTGCATCCAATAGTTGTGTTTGTGTCATTGGATGAACATTTAGGTCATCTTCATTCTCCCTAGGCTTATGCTTGTCCAATTAGGGTTTCTAACCAATCTTGTGCATCCAATAGGTGTTTTTGTGTCATTGGATGAACAATTAGGTCATTTTCATCATCCGTAGGCTAATTCTTGTCCAATTAGGGTTTTTAACTAATCTTGTGCATCCAATAGTTGTGTTTGTTTCATTGGATGAACAATTTGGTCATTTTCGACCTCCCAAAACATAATCTTGTCCAATTAGGGTTTCTAACCTATCTTGTGCATCCAATAGGTGTTTTTGTGTCATTGGATGAACAATTATGTCATTTGCGTCCTCCCTAGGCTAATTCTTGTCCAATTAGGGTTTTTAACCAATGTTGTGCATCCAATAGGTGTTTTTGTGTCATTGGATGAACAATTAGGTCATTTTCATCATCCGTAGGCTAATTCTTGTCCAATTAGGGTTTTTAACCAATGTTATGCATCCAATAGTTGTGTTTGTGTCATTGGATGAATAATTAGGTCATTTTCGACCTCCCTAAACTTAATCTTGTCCAATTAGGGTTTCTAACCAATCATGTGCATCCAATAGTTGTGTTTGTGTCATTGGATGAACAATTAGGTCATCCCTAAACTTAATCTTTTCCAATTAGGGTTTTTAAACAATCTTGTGCATCCAATAGGTGTTTTTGTGTCATTGGATGAATATTTAGATCATTTTTGCCCTCCCTACACGTAATCTTGTCCAATTATGGTTTTTAACCAATCTAGTGCATCCAATAGTTGTTTTTGTGTCATTGGATGAATATCTAGGTCATTTTCAACCTCCCTACACTTAATCTTGTCCAATTAGGGTTTTTAACCAATCTTGTGCATCCAATAGGTGTTGTGTCATTGGATGAACATTTAGGTCATTTTCATCATCCCTAGGCTTATGCTTGTCCAATTATGGTTTCTAACCAATCTTGTGCATCCAATAGGTGTTTTTGTGTCATTGGATGAACAATTAGGTCATTTTCATCATCCGTAGGCTAATTCTTGTCCAATTAGGGTTTTTAACCAATCTTGTGCATCCAATAGGTGTTATGTCATTGGATGATCATTTAGGTCATTTTCGTCCTCCCTACACTTTATCTTGTCCAATTCGGGTTTCTAACCAATCTTGTGCATCCAATAGTTGTGTTTGTGTCATTGGATGAACATTTAGGTCATCTTCATCCTCCCTAGGCTTATGCTTGTCCAATTAGGGTTTCTAACCAATCTTGTGCATCCAATAGGTGTTTTTGTGTCATTGGATGAACAATTAGGTCATTTTCATCATCCGTAGGCTAATTCTTGTCCAATTAGGGTTTTTAACTAATCTTGTGCATCCAATAGTTGTGTTTGTTTCATTGGATGAACAATTTGGTCATTTTCGTCCTCCCTAAACATAATCTTGTCCAATTAGGGTTTCTAACCTATCTTGTGCATCCAATAGGTGTTTTTGTGTCATTGGATGAACAATTATGTCATTTTCGTCCTCCCTAGGCTAATTCTTGTCCAATTAGGGTTTTTAACCAACCTTGTGCATCCAACAGGTGTTTTTGTGTCATTGGATGAACAATTAGGTCATTTTCATCATCCGTAGGCTAATTCTTGTCCAATTAGGGTTTTTAACCAATCTTGTGCATCCAATAGTTGTGTTTGTGTCATTGGATGAACAATTAGGTCATTTTCGACCTCCCTAAACTTAATCTTGTCCAATTAGGGTTTCTAACCAATCATGTGCATCCAATAGTTGTGTTTGTATCATTGGATGAACAATTAGGTCATTTTCGACCTCCCTAAACTTAATCTTGTCCAATTAGGGTTTTTAACCAATCTTGTGCATCCAATAGGTGTTTTTGTGTCATTAGATGAATATTTAGATCATTTTCGCCGTCCCTACATGTAATCTTGTCCAATTATGGTTTTTAACCAATCTAGTGCATCCAATAGGTGTTTTTGTGTCATTGGATGAACAATTAGGTCATTTTCATCATCCGTAGGCTAATTCTTGTCCAATTAGGGTTTTTAACCAATCTTGTGCATCCAATAGGTGTTATGTCATTGGATGAACATTTAGGTCATTTTCGTCCTCCCTACACTTTATCTTGTCCAATTCGGGTTTCTAACCAATCTTGTGCATCCAATAGTTGTGTTTGTGTCATTGGATGAACATTTAGGTCATTTTCATCATCCGTAGGCTAATTCTTGTCCAATTAGGGTTTTTAACCAATCTTGTGCATCCAATAGTTGTGTTTGTTTCATTGGTCATTTTCGACCTCCCTAAACATAATCTTGTCCAATTAGGGTTTCTAACCTATCTTGTGCATCCAATAGGTGTTTTTGTGTCATTGGATGAACAATTAGGTCATTTTCATCATCCGTAGGCTAATTCTTGTCCAATTAGGGTTTTTAACCAATCTTGTGCATCCAATAGTTGTGTTTGTGTCATTGAATGAACAATTAGGTCATTTTCGACCTCCCTAAACTTAATCTTGTCCAATTAGGGTTTCTAACCAATCATGTGCATCCAATAGTTGTGTTTGTGTCATTGGATGAACAATTAGGTCATTTTTGACCTCCCTAAACTTAATCTTGTCCAATTAGGGTTTCTAACCAACCTTGTGCATCCAATAGGTGTTTTTGTGTCATTGGATGAACAATTAGGTCATTTTTGACCTCCTTAGGCTTATTCTTGTCCAATTAAGGTTTTTAACCAATCTTGTGCATCCAATAGGTGTTTTGTGTCATTGGATGAATATTTAGGTCATCTTCGTGCTCCCTACACTTAACCTTGTCCAATTAGGGTTTCTAACCAATCTTGTGCATCCAATAGTTGTGTTTGTGTCATTGGATGAACAATTAGGTCATTTTCGACCTTCCTAAACTTAATCTTGTCCAATTAGGGTTTTTAAACAATCTTGTGCATCCAATAGGTGTTTTTGTGTCATTGGATGAATATTTAGATCATTTTCGCCCTCCCTACACGTAATCTTGTCCAATTATGGTTTTTAACCAATCTAGTGCATCCAATAGGTGTTTTTGTGTCATTGGATGAATATTTAGGTCATTTTCAACCTCCCTACACTTAATCTTGTCCAATTAGGGTTTTTAACCAATCTTGTGCATCCAATAGGTGTTGTGTCATTTGATGAACATTTAGGTCATTTTTGTCCTCCCTACACTTTATCTTGTCCAATTCGGGTTTCTAACCAATCTTGTGCATCCAATAGTTGTGTTTGTGTCATTGGATGAACATTTAGGTCATTTTCATCATCCCTAGGCTTATGCTTGTCCAATTAGGGTTTCTAACCAATCTTGTGCATCCAATAGGTGTTTTTGTGTCATTGGATGAACAATTAGGTCATTTTCATCATCCGTAGGCTAATTCTTGTCCAATTAGGGTTTTTAACCAATCTTGTGCATGCAATAGGTGTTATGTCATTGGATGAACATTTAGGTCATTTTCGTCCTCCCTACACTTTATCTTGTCCAATTCGGGTTTCTAACCAATCTTGTGCATCCAATAGTTGTGTTTGTGTCATTGGATGAACATTTAGGTCATCTTCATCCTCCCTAGGCTTATGCTTGTCCAATTAGGGTTTCTAACCAATCTTGTGCATCCAATAGGTGTTTTTGTGTCATTGGATGAACAATTAGGTCATTTTCATCATCCGTAGGCTAATTCTTGTCCAATTATGGTTTTTAACCAATCTTGTGCATCCAATAGTTGTGTTTGTTTCATTGGATGAATAATTTGGTCATTTTCGACCTCCCTAAACATAATCTTGTCCAATTAGGGTTTCTAACCTATCTTGTGCATCCAATAGGTGTTTTTGTGTCATTGGATGAACAATTATGTCATTTTCGTCCTCCCTACACTTTATCTTGTCCAATTCGGGTTTCTAACCAATCTTGTGCATCCAATAGTTGTGTTTGTGTCATTGGATGAACATTTAGGTCATTTTCATCCTCCCTAGGCTTATGCTTGTCCAATTAGGGTTTCTAACCAATCTTGTGCATCCAATAGGTGTTTTTGTGTCATTGGATGAACAATTAGGTCATTTTCATCATCCGTAGGCTAATTCTTGTCCAATTAGGGTTTTTAACTAATCTTGTGCATCCAATAGTTGTGTTTGTTTCATTGGATGAACAATTTGGTCATTTTCGACCTCCCTAAACATAAACTTGTCCAATTAGGGTTTCTAACCTATCTTGTGCATCCAATAGGTGTTTTTGTGTCATTGGATGAACAATTATGTCATTTGCGTCCTCCCTAGGCTCATTCTTGTCCAATTAGGGTTTTTAACCAATGTTGTGCATCCAATAGGTGTTTTTGTGTCATTGGATGAACAATTAATTCATTTTCATCATCCTTAGGCTAATTCTTGTCCAATTAGGGTTTCTAACCAATCATGTGCATCCAATAGCTGTGTTTGTGTCATTGGACGAACAATTAGGTCATTTTCGACCTCCCTAAACTTAATCTTGTCCAATTAGGGTTTCTAACCAATCATGTGCATCCAATAGTTGTGTTTGTGTCATTGGATGAACAATTAGGTCATTTTCGACCTTCCTAAACTTAATCTTGTCCAATTAGGGTTTTTAAACAATCTTGTGCATCCAATAGGTGTTTTTGTGTCATTGGATGAATATTTAGATCATTTTCGCCCTCCCTACACGTAATCTTGTCCAATTATGGTTTTTAACCAATCTAGTGCATCCAATAGGTGTTTTTGTGTCATTGGATGAATATCTAGGTCATTTTCAACCTCCCTAAACTTAATCTTGTCCAATTAGGGTTTTTAACCAATCTTGTGCATCCAATAGGTGTTGTGTCATTGGATGAACATTTAGGTCATTTATGTCCTCCCTACACTTTATCTTGTCCAATTCGGGTTTCTAACAAATCTTATGCATCCAATAGTTGTGTTTGTGTCATTGGATGAACATTTAGGTCATTTTCATCATCCCTAGGCTTATGCTTGTCCAATTATGGTTTCTAACCAATCTTGTGCATCCCATAGGTGTTTTTGTGTCATTGGATGAACAATTAGGTCATTTTCATCATCCGTAGGCTAATTCTTGTCCAATTAGGGTTTTTAACCAATCTTGTGCATCCAATAGGTGTTATGTCATTGGATGAACATTTAGGTCATTTTCGTCCTCCCTACACTTTATCTTGTCCAATTCGGGTTTCTAACCAATCTTGTGCATCCAATAGTTGTGTTTGTGTCATTGGATGAACATTTAGGTCATCTTCATCCTCCCTAGGCTTATGCTTGTCCAATTAGGGTTTCTAACCAATCTTGTGCATCCAATAGGTGTTTTTGTGTCATTGGATGAACAATTAGGTCATTTTCATCATCCGTTGGCTAATTCTTGTCCAATTAGGGTTTTTAACTAATCTTGTGCATCCAATAGTTGTGTTTGTTTCATTGGATGAACAATTTGGTCATTTTCGACCTCCCTAAACATAATCTTGTCCAATTAGGGTTTCTAACCTATCTTGTGCATCCAATAGGTGTTTTTGTGTCATTGGATGAACAATTATGTCATTTGCGTCCTCCCTAGGCTAATTCTTGTCCAATTAGGGTTTTTAACCAATGTTGTGCATCCAATAGGTGTTTTTGTGTCATTGGATGAACAATTAGGTCATTTTCATCATCCGTAGGCTAATTCTTGTCCAATTAGGGTTTTTAACCAATCTTATGCATCCAATAGTTGTGTTTGTGTCATTGGATGAACAATTAGGTCATTTTCGACCTCCCTAAACTTAATCTTGTCCAATTAGGGTTTCTAACCAATCTTGTGCATCCAATAGTTGTGTTTGTGTCATTGGATGAACAATTAGGTCATTTTCGACCTTCCTAAACTTAATCTTGTCCAATTAGGGTTTTTAAACAATCTTGTGCATCCAATAGGTGTTTTTGTGTCATTGGATGAATATTTAGATCATTTTCGCCCTCCCTACACGTAATCTTGTCCAATTATGGTTTTTAACCAATCTAGTGCATCCAATAGGTGTTTTTGTGTCATTGGATGAATATCTAGGTCATTTTCAACCTCCCTACACTTAATCTTGTCCAATTAGGGTTTTTAACCAATCTTGTGCATCCAATAGGTGTTGTGTCATTGGATGAACATTTAGGTCATTTTTGTCCTCCCTACACTTTATCTTGTCCAATTCGGGTTTCTAACCAATCTTGTGCATCCAATAGTTGTGTTTGTGTCATTGGATGAACATTTAGGTCATTTTCATCATCCCTAGGCTTATGCTTGTCCAATTATGGTTTCTAACCAATCTTGTGCATCCAATAGGTGTTTTTGTGTCATTGGATGAACAATTTGGTCATTTTCATCATCCGTAGGCTAATTCTTGTCCAATTAGGGTTTTTAACCAATCTTGTGCATCCAATAGGTGTTATGTCATTGGATGAACATTTAGATCATTTTCGTCCTCCCTACACTTTATCTTGTC
>JBBPBS010000383.1:96350-132492 GCA_037974835.1 Cicer judaicum
CTTGTCCAATTATGGTTTCTAACCAATCTTGTGCATCCAATAGGTGTTTTTGTGTCATTGGATGAACAATTAGGTCATTTTCATCATCCGTAGGCTAATTCTTGTCCAATTAGGGTTTTTAACCAATCTTGTGCATCCAATAGGTGTTATGTCATTGGATGATCATTTAGGTCATTTTCGTCCTCCCTACACTTTATCTTGTCCAATTCGGGTTTCTAACCAATCTTGTGCATCCAATAGTTGTGTTTGTGTCATTGGATGAACATTTAGGTCATCTTCATCCTCCCTAGGCTTATGCTTGTCCAATTAGGGTTTCTAACCAATCTTGTGCATCCAATAGGTGTTTTCGTGTCATTGGATGAACAATTAGGTCATTTTCATCATCCGTAGGCTAATTCTTGTCCAATTAGGGTTTTTAACTAATCTTGTGCATCCAATAGTTGTGTTTGTTTCATTGGATGAACAATTTGGTCATTTTCGACCTCCCTAAACATAAACTTGTCCAATTAGGGTTTCTAACCTATCTTGTGCATCCAATAGGTGTTTTTGTGTCATTGGATGAACAATTATGTCATTTGCGTCCTCCCTAGGCTCATTCTTGTCCAATTAGGGTTTTTAACCAATGTTGTGCATCCAATAGGTGTTTTTGTGTCATTGGATGAACAATTAATTCATTTTCATCATCCTTAGGCTAATTCTTGTCCAATAAGGGTTTCTAACCAATCATGTGCATCCAATAGCTGTGTTTGTGTCATTGGACGAACAATTAGGTCATTTTCGACCTCCCTAAACTTAATCTTGTCCAATTAGGGTTTCTAACCAATCATGTGCATCCAATAGTTGTGTTTGTGTCATTGGATGAACAATTAGGTCATTTTCGACCTTTCTAAACTTAATCTTGTCCAATTAGGGTTTTTAAACAATCTTGTGCATCCAATAGGTGTTTTTGTGTCATTGGATGAATATTTAGATCATTTTCGCCCTCCCTACACGTAATCTTGTCCAATTATGGTTTTTAACCAATCTAGTGCATCCAATAGGTGTTTTTGTGTCATTGGATGAATATCTAGGTCATTTTCAACCTCCCTACACTTAATCTTGTCCAATTAGGGTTTTTAACCAATCTTGTGCATCCAATAGGTGTTGTGTCATTGGATGAACATTTAGGTCATTTTTGTCCTCCCTACACTTTATCTTGTCCAATTCGGGTTTCTAACCAATCTTGTGCATCCAATAGTTGTGTTTGTGTCATTGGATGAACATTTAGGTCATTTTCATCATCCCTAGGCTTATGCTTGTCCAATTATGGTTTCTAACCAATCTTGTGCATCCAATAGGTGTTTTTGTGTCATTGGATGAACAATTTGGTCATTTTCATCATCCGTAGGCTAATTCTTGTCCAATTAGGGTTTTTAACCAATCTTGTGCATCCAATAGGTGTTATGTCATTGGATGAACATTTAGATCATTTTCGTCCTCCCTACACTTTATCTTGTCAAATTATGGTTTCTAACCAATCTTGTGCATCCAATAGGTGTTTTTGTGTCATTGGATGAATATCTAGGTCATTTTCAACCTCCCTACACTTAATCTTGTCCAATTAGGGTTTTTAACCAATCTTGTGCATCCAATAGGTGTTGTGTCATTGGATGAATATTTAGGTCATTTTTGTCCTCCCTACACTTTATCTTGTCCAATTCGGGTTTCTAACCAATCTTGTGCATCCAATAGTTGTGTTTGTGTCATTGGATGAACATTTAGGTCATTTTCATCATCCCTAGGCTTATGCTTGTCCAATTATGGTTTCTAACCAATCTTGTGCATCCAATAGGTGCTTTTGTGTCATTGGATGAACAATTAGGTCATTTTCATCATCCGTAGGCTAATTCTTGTCCAATTAGGGTTTTTAACCAATCTTGTGCATCCAATAGGTGTTATGTCATTGGATGAACATTTAGATCATTTTCGTCCTCCCTACACTTTATCTTGTCCAATTATGGTTTCTAACCAATCTTGTGCATCCAATAGGTGTTTTTGTGTCATTGGATGAACAATTAGGTCATTTTCATCATCCGTAGGCTAATTCTTGTCCAATTAGGGTTTTTAACCAATCTTGTGCATCCAATAGGTGTTATGTCATTGGATGAACATTTAGGTCATTTTCGTCCTGCCTACACTTTATCTTGTCCAATTCGGGTTTCTTACCAATCTTGTGCATCCAATAGTTGTGTTTGTGTCATTGGATGAACATTTAGGTCATCTTCATCCTCCCTAGGCTTATGCTTGTCCAATTAGGGTTTCTAACCAATCTTGTGCATCCAATAGGTGTTTTTGTGTCATTGGATGAACAATTAGGTCATTTTCATCATCCGTAGGCTAATTCTTGTCCAATTAGGGTTTTTAACTAATCTTGTGCATCCAATAGTTGTGTTTGTTTCATTGGATGAACAATTTGGTCATTTTCGACCTCCCTAAACATAATCTTGTCCAATTAGGGTTTCTAACCTATCTTGTGCATCCAATAGGTGTTTTTGTGTCATTGGATGAACAATTATTTCATTTTCGTCCTCCCTAGGCTAATTCTTGTCCAATTAGGGTTTTTAACCAACCTTGTGCATCCAATAGGTGTTTTTGTGTCATTGGATGAACAATTAGGTCATTTTCATCATCCGTAGGCTAATTCTTGTCCAATTAGGGTTTTTAACCAATCTTGTGCATCCAATAGTTGTGTTTGTGTCATTGGATGAACAATTAGGTCATTTTCGACCTCCCTAAACTTAATCTTGTCCAATTACGGTTTCTAACCAATCATGTGCATCCAATAGTTGTGTTTGTGTCATTGGATGAACAATTAGGTCATTTTTGACCTCCCTAAACTTAATCTTGTCCAATTAGGGTTTCTAACCAACCTTGTGCATCCAATAGGTGTTTTTGTGTCATTGGATGAACAATTAGGTCATTTTTGACCTCCCTAGGCTTATTCTTGTCCAATTAAGGTTTTTAACCAAGCTTGTGCATCCAATAGGTGTTTTGTGTCATTGGATGAACAATTAGGTCATTTTCATCATCCGTAGGGTAATTCTTGTCCAATTAGGGTTTTTAACCAATCTTGTTCATCCAATAGTTGTGTTTGTGTCATTGGATGAACAATTAGGTCATTTTCGACCTCCCTAAACTTAATCTTGTCCAAATAGGGTTTATAACCAATCATGTGCATCCAATAGTTGTGTTTGTGTCATTGGATGAACAATTAGGTCATTTTTGACCTCCCTAAACTTAATCTTGTCCAATTAGGGTTTCTAACCAACCTTGTGCATCCAATAGGTGTTTTTGTGTCATTGGATGAACAATTAGGTCATTTTTGACCTCCCTAGGCTTATTCTTGTCCAATTAAGGTTTTTAACCAAGCTTGTGCATCCAATAGGTGTTTTGTGTCATTGGATGAACAATTAAGTCATTTTCATCATCCGTAGGCTAATTCTTGTCCAATTAGGGTTTTTAACCAATCTTGTGCATCCAATAGTTGTGTTTGTGTCATTGGATGAACAATTAGGTCATTTTCGACCTCCCTA
Organism: Cicer judaicum; assembly: GCA_037974835.1. NCBI lineage: Eukaryota > Viridiplantae > Streptophyta > Magnoliopsida > Fabales > Fabaceae > Cicer > Cicer judaicum. The sequence continues at coordinate 99,923 of JBBPBS010000383.1, forward strand.
AACTTAATCTTGTCCAATTAGGGTTTCTAACCAATCATGTGCATCCAATAGTTGTGTTTGTGTCATTGGATGAACAATTAGGTCATTTTTGACCTCCCTAAACTTAATCTTGTCCAATTAGGGTTTCTAACCAACCTTGTGCATCCAATAGGTGTTTTTGTGTCATTGGATGAACAATTAGGTCATTTTTGACCTCCTTAGGCTTATTCTTGTCCAATTAAGGTTTTTAACCAATCTTGTGCATCCAATAGTTGTGTTTGTGTCATTGGATGAACAATTAGGTCATTTTCGACCTCCCTAAACTTAATCTTGTCCAATTAGGGTTTCTAACCAATCATGTGCATCCAATAGTTGTGTTTGTGTCATTGGATGAACAATTAGGTCATTTTTGACCTCCCTAAACTTAATCTTGTCCAATTAGGGTTTCTAACCAACCTTGTGCATCCAATAGGTGTTTTTGTGTCATTGGATGAACAATTAGGTCATTTTTGACCTCCCTAGGCTTATTCTTGTCCAATTAAGGTTTTTAACCAAGCTTGTGCATCCAATACGTGTTTTGTGTCGTTGGATGAACAATTAGGTCATTTTCATCATCCGTAGGCTAATTCTTGTCCAATTACGGTTTTTAACCAATCTTGTGCATCCAATAGTTGTGTTTGTGTCATTGGATGAACAATTAGGTCATTTTCGACCTCCCTAAACTTAATCTTGTCCAATTAGGGTTTCTAACCAATCATGTGCATCCAATAGTTGTGTTTGTGTCATTGGATGAACAATTAGGTCATTTTTGACCTCCCTAAACTTAATCTTGTCCAATTAGGGTTTCTAAGCAATCATATGCATCCAATAGTTGTGTTTGTGTCATTGGATGAACAATTAGGTCATTTTTGACCTCCCTAAACTTAATCTTGTCCAATTAGGGTTTCTAACCAACCTTGTGCATCCAATAGGTGTTTTTGTGTCATTGGATGAACAATTAGGTCATTTTTGACCTCCTTAGGCTTATTCTTGTCCAATTAAGGTTTTTAACCAATCTTGTGCATCCAATAGGTGTTTTGTGTCATTGGATGAATATTTAGGTCATCTTCGTCCTCCCTACACTTAACCTTGTCCAATTAGGGTTTCTAACCAATCTTGTGCATCCAATAGTTGTGTTTGTGTCATTGGATGAACAATTAGGTCATTTTCGACCTTCCTAAACTTAATCTTGTCCAATTAGGGTTTTTAAACAATCTTGTGCATCCAATAGGTGTTTTTGTGTCATTGGATGAATATTTAGATCATTTTCGCCCTCCCTACACGTAATCTTGTCCAAATATGGTTTTTAACCAATCTAGTGCATCCAATAGGTGTTTTTGTGTCATTGGATGAATATTTAGGTCATTTATGTCCTCCCTACACTTTATCTTGTCCAATTCGGGTTTCTAACAAATCTTATGCATCCAATAGTTGTGTTTGTGTCATTGGATGAACATTTAGGTCATTTTCATCATCCCTAGGCTTATGCTTGTCCAATTATGGTTTCTAACCAATCTTGTGCATCCCATAGGTGTTTTTGTGTCATTGGATGAACAATTAGGTCATTTTCATCATCCGTAGGCTAATTCTTGTCCAATTAGGGTTTTTAACCAATCTTGTGCATCCAATAGGTGTTGTGTCATTGGATGAACATTCAGGTCATTTTCGTCCTCCCTACACTTTATCTTGTCCAATTCGGGTTTCTAACCAATCTTGTGCATCCAATAGTTGTGTTTGCGTCATTGGATGAACATTTAGGTCATTTTCATCATCCCTAGGCTTATGCTTGTCCAATTAGCGTTTCAAACCAATCTTGTGCATCCAATAGGTGTTTTTGTGTCATTGGATGCACAATTAGGTCATTTTCATCATCCGTAGGCTAATTCTTGTCCAATTAGGGTTTTTAACCAATCTTGTGCATCCAATAGGTGTTATGTCATTGGATGAACATTTAGGTCATTTTCGTCCTCCCTACACTTTATCTTGTCCAATTCGGGTTTCTAACCAATCTTGTGCATCCAATAGTTGTGTTTGTGTCATTGGATGAACATTTAGGTCATTTTCATCATCCGTAGGCTAATTCTTGTCCAATTAGGGTTTTTAACCAAGCTTGTGCATCCAATAGTTGTGTTTGTTTCATTGGTCATTTTCGACCTCCCTAAACATAATCTTGTCCAATTAGGGTTTCTAACCTATCTTGTGCATCCAATAGGTGTTTTTGTGTCATTAGATGAACAATTATGTCATTTTCGTCCTCCCTAGGCTAATTCTTGTCCAATTAGGGTTTTTAACCAACCTTGTGCATCCAATAGGTGTTTTTGTGTCATTGGATGAACAATTAGGTCATTTTCATCATCCGTACGCTAATTCTTGTCCAATTAGGGTTTTTAACCAAGCTTGTGCATCCAATAGGTTTTTTGTGTCATTGGATGAACAATTAATTCATTTTCATCATCCTTAGGCTAATTCTTGTCCAATTAGGGTTTCTAACCAATCATGTGCATCCAATAGCTGTGTTTGTGTCATTGGATGAACAATTAGGTCATTTTTGACCTCCCTAAACTTAATCTTGTCCAATTAGGGTTTCTAACCAACCTTGTGCATCCAATAGGTGTTTTTGTGTCATTGGATGAACAATTAGGTCATTTTTGACCTCCCTAGGCTTATTCTTGTCCAATTAAAGTTTTTAACCAAGCTTGTGCATCCAATAGGTGTTTTGTGTCATTGGATGAACAATTAGGTCATTTTCATCATCCGTAGGCTAATTCTTGTCCAATTAGGGTTTTTAACCAATCTTGTGCATCCTATAGTTGTGTTTGTGTCATTGGATGAACAATTAGGTCATTTTCGACCTCCCTAAACTTAATCTTGTACAATTAGGGTTTCTAACCAATCATGTGCATCCAATAGTTGTGTTTGTGTCATTGGATGAACAATTAGGTCATTTTTGACCTCCCTAAACTTAATCTTGTCCAATTAGGGTTTCTAACCAACCTTGTGCATCCAATAGGTGTTTTTGTGTCATTGGATGAACAATTAGGTCATTTTTGACCTAGGCTTATTCTTGTCCAATTAAGGTTTTTAACCAATCTTGTGCATCCAATAGGTGTTTTGTGTCATTTGATGAACAATTAGGTCATTTTCATCATCCGTAGGCTAATTCTTGTCCAATTAGGGTTTTTAACCAATCTTGTGCATCCAATAGTTGTGTTTGTGTCATTGGATGAACAATTAGGTCATTTTCGACCTCCCTAAACTTAATCTTGTCCAAATAGGGTTTATAACCAATCATGTGCATCCAATAGTTGTGTTTGTGTCATTGGATGAACAATTAGGTCATTTTTGACCTCCCTAAACTTAATCTTGTCCAATTAGGGTTTCTAACCAACCTTGTGCATCCAATAGGTGTTTTTGTGTCATTGGATGAACAATTAGGTCATTTTTGACCTCCCTAGGCTTATTCTTGTCCAATTAAGGTTTTTAACCAAGCTTGTGCATCCAATAGGCGTTTTGTGTCATTGGATGAACAATTAGGTCATTTTCATCATCCGTCGGCTAATTCTCTTCCAATTAGGGTTTTTAACCAATCTTGTGCATCCAATAGTTGTGTTTGTGTCATTGGATGAACAATTAGGTCATTTTCGACCTCCCTAAACTTAATCTTGTCCAATTAGGGTTTCTAACCAATCATGTGCATCCAATAGTTGTGTTTGTGTCATTGGATGAACAATTAGGTCATTTTTGACCTCCCTAAACTTAATCTTGTCCAATTAGGGTTTCTAACCAACCTTGTGCATCCAATAGGTGTTTTTGTGTCATTGGATGAACAATTAGGTCATTTTTGACCTCCCTAGGCTTATTCTTGTCCAATTAAGGTTTTTAACCAAGCTTATGCATCCAATAGGTGTTTTGTGTCATTGGATGAACAATTAGGTCATTTTCATCATCCGTAGGCTAATTCTTGTCCAATTAGGGTTTTTAACCAATCTTGTGCATCCAATAGTTGTGTTTGTGTCATTGGATGAACAATTAGGTCATTTTCGACCTCCCTAAACTTAATCTTGTCCAATTAGGGTTTCTAACCAATCATGTGCATCCAATAGTTGTGTTTGTGTCATTGGATGAACAATTAGGTCATTTTTGACCTCCCTAGGCTTATTCTTGTCCAATTAAGGTTTTTAACCAATCTTGTGCATCCAATAGGTGTTTTGTGTCATTGGATGAATATTTAGGTCATCTTCGTCCTCCCTACACTTAATCTTGTCCAATTAGGGTTTCTAACCAATCTTGTGCATCCAATAGTTGTGTTTGTGTCATTGGATGAACAATTAGGTCATTTTCATCATCCGTCGGCTAATTCTCTTCCAATTAGAGTTTTTAACCAATCTTGATCATCCAATAGTTGTGTTTGTTTCATTGGATGAACAATTAGGTCATTTTCGACCTCTCTAAACTTAATCTTGTCAAATTAGGGTTTCTAACCAATCATGTGCATCCAATAGTTGTGTTTGTGTCATAGGATGAACAATTAGGTCATTTTTGACATCGCTAAACTTAATCTTCTCCAATTAGGGTTTCTAACCAACCTTGTGCATCCAATAGGTGTTTTTGTGTTATTGGATGAACAATTAGGTCATTTTTGACCTCCCTAGGCTTATTCTTGTCCAATTAAGGTTTTTAACCAAGCTTGTGCATCCAATAGGTGTTTTGTGTCATTGGATGAACAATTAGGTCATTTTTGACCTCCCTAGGCTTATTCTTGTCCAATTAAGGTTTTTAACCAAGCTTGTCCATCCAATAGGTGTTTTGTGTCATTGGATGAACAATTAGGTCATTTTCATCATTCGTAGGCTAATTCTTGTCCAATTAGGGTTTTTAACCAATCTTGTGCATCCAATAGTTGTGTTTGTGTCATTGGATGAACAATTAGGTCATTTTCGACCTCCCTAAACTTAATCTTGTCCAATTAGGGTTTCTAACCAATCATGTGCATCCAATAGTTGTGTTTGTGTCATTGGATGAACAATTAGGTCATTTTTGACCTCCCTAAACATAATCTTGTCCAATTAGGGTTTCTAACCTATCTTGTGCATCCAATAGGTGTTTTTGTGTCATTGGATGCACAATTATGTCATTTTCGTCCTCCCTAGGCTAATTCTTGTCCAATTAGGGTTTTTAACCAACCTTGTGCATCCAATAGGTGTTTTTGTGTCATTGGATGAACAATTAGGTCATTTTCATCATCCGTAGGCTAATTCTTGTCCAATTAGGGTTTTTAACCAATCTTGTGCATCCAATAGTTGTGTTTGTGTCATTGGATGAACAATTAGGTCATTTTCATCATTCGTCGGCTAATTCTCTTCCAATTAAGGTTTTTAACCAATCTTGTGCATCCAATAGTTGTGTTTGTTTCATTGGATGAACAATTTGGTCATTTTCGACCTCCCTAAACATAATCTTGTCCAATTAGGGTTTCTAACCTATCTTGTGCATCCAATAGGTGTTTTTGTGTCATTGGATGAACAATTATGTCATTTTCGTCCTCCCTAGGCTAATTCTTGTCCAATTAGGGTTTTTAACCAATCTTGTGCATCCAATAGTTGTGTTTGTGTCATTGGATGAACAATTAGGTCATTTTCATCATCCGTAGGCTAATTCTTGTCCAATTAGGGTTTTTAACCAATCTTGTGCATCCAATAGTTGTGTTTGTGTCATTGGATGAACAATTAGGTCATTTTCGACCTCCCTAAACTTAATCTTGTCCAATTAGGGTTTCTAACCAATCATGTGTATCCAAATGTTGTGTTTGTGTCATTGGATGAACAATTAGGTCATTTTTGACCTCCCTAAACTTAATCATGTCCAATTAGGGTTTCTAACCAACCTTGTGCATCCAATAGGTGTTTTTGTGTCATTGGATGAAAAATTAGGTCATTTTTGACCTCCCTAGGCTTATTCTTGTCCAATTAAGGTTTTTAACCAATCTTGTGCATCCAATAGGTGTTTTGTGTCATTGGATGAATATTTAGGTCATCTTCGTCCTCCCTACACTTAATCTTGTCCAATTAGGGTTTCTAACCAATCTTGTGCATCCAATAGTTGTGTTTGTGTCATTGGATGAACAATTAGGTCATTTTCATCATCCGTCGGCTAAATCTCTTGCAATTAGGGTTTTTAACCAATCTTCTGCATCCAATAGTTGTGTTTGTTTCATTGGATGAACAATTTGGTCATTTTCGACCTCCCTAAACATAATCTTGTCCAATTAGGGTTTCTAACCTATCTTGTGCATCCAATAGGTGTTTGTGTCATTGGATGAACAATTAGATCATTTTTGACCTGCCTAAACTTAATCTTGTCCAATTAGGGTTTCTAACCAACCTTGTGCATCCAATAGGTGTTTTTGTGTCATTGGATGAACAATTAGGTCATTTTTGACCTCCCTAGGCTTATTCTTGTCCAATTAAGGTTTTTAACCAAGCTTGTGCATCCAATAGGTGTTTTGTGTCATTGGATGAACAATTAATTCATTTTCATCATCCGTAGGCTAATTCTTGTCCAATTAGGGTTTTTAACCAATCTTGTGCATCCAATAGTTGTGTTTGTGTCATTGGATGAACAATTAGGTCATTTTCGACCTCCCTAAACTTAATCTTGTCCAATTAGGGTTTCTAACCAATCATGTGCATCCAATAGTTGTGTTTGTATCATTGGATGAACAATTAGGTCATTTTCGACCTCCCTAAACTTAATCTTGTCCAATTAGGGTTTTTAACCAATGTTGTGCATCCAATAGGTGTTTTTGTGTCATTAGATAAATATTTAGATCATTTTCGCCGTCCCTACATGTAATCTTGTCCAATTATGGTTTTTAACCAATCTAGTGCATCCAATAGGTGTTTTTGTGTCATTGGATGAACAATTAGGTCATTTTCATCATCCGTAGGCTAATTCTTGTCCAATTAGGGTTTTTAACCAATCTTGTGCATCCAATAGGTGTTATGTCATTGGATGAACATTTAGGTCATTTTCGTCCTCCCTACACTTTATCTTGTCCAATTCGGGTTTCTAACCAATCTTGTGCATCCAATAGTTGTGTTTGTGTCATTGGATGAACATTTAGGTCATTTTCATCATCCGTAGGCTAATTCTTGTCCAATTAGGGTTTTTAACCAATCTTGTGCATCCAATAGTTGTGTTTGTTTCATTGGTCATTTTCGACCTCCCTAAACATAATCTTGTCCAATTAGGGTTTCTAACCTATCTTGTGCATCCAATAGGTGTTTTTGTGTCATTGGATGAACAATTATGTCATTTTCGTCCTCCCTAGGCTAATTCTTGTCCAATTCGGGTTTTTAACCAACCTTGTGCATCCAATAGGTGTTTTTGTGTCATTGGATGAACAATTAGGTCATTTTCATCATCCGTAGGCTAATTCTTGTCCAATTAGGGTTTTTAACCAAGCTTGTGCATCCAATAGGTGTTTTGTGTCATTGGATGAACAATTAATTCATTTTCATCATCCTTAGGCTAATTCTTGTCCAATTAGGGTTTCTAACCAATCATGTGCATCCAATAGTTGTGTTTGTGTCATTGGATGAACAATTAGGTCATTTTTGACCTCCCTAAACTTAATCTTGTCCAATTAGGGTTTCTAACCAACCTTGTGCATCCAATAGGTGTTTTTGTGTCATTGGATGAACAATTAGGTCTTTTTTGACCTCCCTAGGCTTATTCTTGTCCAGTTAAGGTTTTTAACCAATCTTGTGCATCCAATAGGTGTTTTGTGTCATGGGATGAATATTTAGGTCATCTTCGTCCTCCCTACACTTAATCTTGTCCAATTAGGGTTTCTAACCAATCTTGTGCATCCAATAGTTGTGTTTGTGTCATTGGATGAACAATTAGGTCATTTTCATCATCCGTCGGCTAATTCTCTTCCAATTAGGGTTTTTAACCAATCTTGTGCATCCAATAGTTGTGTTTGTTTCATTGGATGAACAATTTGGTCATTTTCGACCTCCCTAAACATAATCTTGTCCATTTAGGGTTTCTAACCTATCTTGTGCATCCAATAGGTGTTTTTGTGTCATTGGATGAACAATTATGTCATTTTCGTCCTCCCTAGGCTAATTCTTGTCCAATTAGGGTTTTTAACCAACGTTGTGCATCCAATAGGTGTTTTTGTGTCATTGGATGAACAATTAGGTCATTTTCATCATCCGTAGGCTAATTCTTGTCCAATTAGGGTTTTTAACCAATCTTGTGCATCCAATAGTTGTGTTTGTGTCATTGGATGAACAATTAGGTAATTTTTGACCTCCCTAAACTTAATCTTGTCCAATTAGGGTTTCTAACCAACCTTGTGCATCCAATAGGTGTGTTTGTTTCATTGGATGAACAATTTGGTCATTTTCGACCTCCCTAAACATAATCTTGTCCATTTAGGGTTTCTAACCTATCTTGTGCATCCAATAGTTGTTTTTGTGTCATTGGATGAACAATTATGTCATTTTCGTCCTCCCTAGGCTAATTCTTGTCCAATTAGGGTTTTTAACCAACCTTGTGTATCCAATAGGTGTTTTTGTGTCATTGGATGAACAATTAGGTCATTTTCATCATCCGTAGGCTAATTCTTGTCCAATTAGGGTTTTTAACCAATCTTGTGCATCCAATAGTTGTGTTTGTTTCATTGGATGAACAATTTGGTCATTTTCGACCTCCCTAAACATAATCTTGTCCAATTAGGGTTTCTAACCTATCTTGTGCATCCAATAGGTGTTTGTGTCATTGGATGAACAATTAGATCATTTTTGACCTCCCTAAACTTAATCTTGTCCAATTAGGGTTTCTAACCAACCTTGTGCATCCAATAGGTGTTTTTGTGTCATTGGATGAACAATTAGGTCATTTTTGACCTCCCTAGGCTTATTCTTGTCCAATTAAGGTTTTTAACCAATCTTGTGCATCCAATAGGTGTTTTGTGTCATTGGATGAATATTTAGGTCATCTTCGTCCTCCCTACACTTAATCTTGTCCAATTAGGGTTTCTAACCAATCTTGTGCATCCAATAGTTGTGTTTGTGTCATTGGATGAACAATTAGGTCATTTTCATCATCCGTCGGCTAATTCTCTTCCAATTAGGGTTTTTAACCAATCTTGTGCATCCAATAGTTGTGTTTGTTTCATTGGTAGAACAATTTGGTCATTTTCGACCTCCCTAAACATAATCTTATCCAATTAGGGTTTCTAACCTATCTTGTGCATCCAATAGGTGTTTTTGAGTCATTGGATGAACAATTATGTCATTTTCGTCCTCCCTAGGCTAATTCTTGTCCAATTAGGGTTTTTAACCAACCTTGTGCATCCAATAGGTGTTTTTGTGTCATTGGATGAACAATTAGGTCATTTTCATCATCCGTAGGCTAATTCTTGTCCAATTAGGGTTTTTAACCAATCATGTGCATCCAATAGTTGTGTTTGTGTCATTGGATGAACAATTAGGTCATTTTCGACCTCCCTAAACTTAATCTTGTCCAATTAGGGTTTCTAACCAATCATGTGCATCCAATAGTTGTGTTTGTGTCAATGGATGAACAACTAGGTCATTTTTGACCTCCCTAAACTTAATCTTGTCCAATAAGGGTTTCTAACCAACCTTGTGCATCCAATAGGTGTTTTTGTGTCATTGGATGAACAATTAGGTCATTTTTGACCTCCCTAGGCTTATTCTTGTCCAATTAAGGTTTTTAACCAATCTTGTGCATCCAATAGGTGTTTTGTGTCATTGGATGAATATTTAGGTCATCTTCGTCCTCCCTACACTTAATCTTGTCCAATTAGGGTTTCTAACCAATCTTGTGCATCCAATAGTTGTGTTTGTGTCATTGGATGAACAATTAGGTCATTTTCATCATCCGTCGGCTAATTCTCTTCCAATTAGGGTTTTTAACCAATCTTGTGCATCCAATAGTTGTGTTTGTTTCATTGGATGAACAATTAGGTCATTTTCGACCTCTCTAAACTTAATCTTGTCCAATTAGGGTTTCTAACCAATCATGTGCATCCAATAGTTGTGTTTGTGTCATTGGATGAACAATTAGGTCATTTTTGACCTCCCTAGGCTTATTCTTGTCCAATTAAGGTTTTTAACCAATCTTGTGCATCCAATAGGTGTTTTGTGTCATTGGATGAATATTTAGGTCATCTTCGTCCTCCCTACACTTAATCTTGTCCAATTAGGGTTTCTAACCAATCTTGTGCATCCAATAGTTGTGTTTGTGTCATTGGATGAACAATTAGGTCATTTTCATCATCCGTCGGCTAATTCTTTTCCAATTAGGGTTTTTAACCAATCTTGTGCATCCAATAGTTGTGTTTGTTTCATTGGATGAACAATTTGGTCATTTTCGACCTCCCTAAACATAATCTTGTCCAATTAGGGTTTCTAACCTATCTTGTGCATCCAATAGGTGTTTTTGTGTCATTGGATGAACAATTATGTCATTTTCGTCCTCCCTAGGCTAATTCTTGTCCAATTAGGGTTTTTAACCAACCTTGTGCATCCAATAGGTGTTTTTGTGTCATTGGATGAACAATTAGGTCATTTTTGACCTCCCTAGGCTTATTCTTGTCCAATTAAGGTTTTTAACCAAGCTTGTGCATCCAATAGGTGTTTTGTGTCATTGGATGAACAATTAATTCATTTTCATCATCCGTAGGCTAATTCTTGTCCAATTAGGGTTTTTAACCAATCTTGTGCATCCAATAGTTGTGTTTGTGTCATTGGATGAACAATTAGGTCATTTTCGACCTCCCTAAACTTAATCTTGTCCAATTAGGGTTTCTAACCAATCATGTGCATCCAATAGTTGTGTTTGTATCATTGGATGAACAATTAGGTCATTTTCGACCTCCCTAAACTTAATCTTGTCCAATTAGGGTTTTTAACCAATCTTGTGCATCCAATAGGTGTTTTTGTGTCATTAGATAAATATTTAGATCATTTTCGCCGTCCCTACATGTAATCTTGTCCAATTATGGTTTTTAACCAATCTAGTGCATCCAATAGGTGTTTTTGTGTCATTGGATGAACAATTAGGTCATTTTCATCATCCGTAGGCTAATTCTTGTCCAATTAGGGTTTTTAACCAATCTTGTGCATCCAATAGGTGTTATGTCATTGGATGAACATTTAGGTCATTTTCGTCCTCCCTACACTTTATCTTGTCCAATTCGGGTTTCTAACCAATCTTGTGCATCCAATAGTTGTGTTTGTGTCATTGGATGAACATTTAGGTCATTTTCATCATCCGTAGGCTAATTCTTGTCCAATTAGGGTTTTTAACCAATCTTGTGCATCCAATAGGTGTTATGTCATTGGATGAACATTTAGGTCATTTTCGTCCTCCCTACACTTTATCTTGTCCAATTCGGGTTTCTAACCAATCTTGTGCATCCAATAGGTGTTTTTGTGTCATTGGATGAACAATTAGGTCATTTTCATCATCCGTAGGCTAATTCTTGTCCAATTAGGGTTTCTAACCAATCATGTGCATCCAATAGTTGTGTTTGTGTCATTGGATGAACAATTAGGTCATTTTTGACCTCCCTAAACTTAATCTTGTCCAATTAGGGTTTCTAACCAACGTTGTGCATCCAATAGGTGTTTTTGTGTCATTGAATGAACAATTAGGTCATTTTCGTCCTCCCTAGGCTTATTCTTGTCCAATTAAGGTTTCTAACCAACGTTGTGCATCCAATAGGTGTTTTTGTATCATTGGATGAACAATTACGTCATTTTCGTCCTCCCTAGGCTTATTCTTGTCCAATTAAGGTTTTTAACCAAGCTTGTGCATCCAATAGGTGTTTTTGTGTCATTGGATGAACAATTAGGTCATTTTCATCATCCGTAGGCTAATTCTTGTCCAATTAGGGTTTTTAACCAATCTTGTGCATCCAATAGTTGTGTTTGTGTCATTGGATGAACAATTAGGTCATTTTCGACCTCCCTAAACTTAATCTTGTCCAATTAGGGTTTCTAACCAATCATGTGCATCCAATAGTTGTGTTTGTGTCATTGGATGAACAATTAGGTCATTTTTGACCTCCCTAAACTTAATCTTGTCCAATTAGGGTTTCTAACCAACCTTGTGCATCCAATAGGTGTTTTTGTGTCATTGGATGAACAATTAGGTCATTTTTGACCTCCCTAGGCTTATTCTTGTCCAATTAAGGTTTTTAACCAAGCTTGTGCATCCAATAGGTGTTTTGTGTCATTGGATGAACAATTAGGTCATTTTCATCATCCGTAGGCTAATTCTTATCCAATTAGGGTTTTTAACCAATCTTGTGCATCCAATAGTTGTGTTTGTGTCATTGGATGAACAATTAGGTCATTTTCGACCTCCCTAAACTTAATCTTGTCCAATTAGGGTTTCTAACCAATCATGTGCATCCAATAGTTGTGTTTGTGTCATTGGATGAACAATTAGGTCATTTTTGACCTCCCTAAACTTAATCTTGTCCAATTAGGGTTTCTAACCAATCTTGTGCATCCAATAGGTGTTTTTGTGTCATTGGATGAACAATTAGGTCATTTTTGACCTCCTTAGGCTTATTCTTGTCCAATTAAGGTTTTTAACCAATCTTGTGCATCCAATAGGTGTTTTGTGTCATTGGATGAATATTTAGGTCATCTTCGTCCTCCCTACACTTAACCTTGTCCAATTAGGGTTTCTAACCAATCTTGTGCATCCAATAGTTGTGTTTGTGTCATTGGATGAACAATTAGGTCATTTTCGACCTTCCTAAACTTAATCTTGTCCAATTAGGGTTTTTAAACAATCTTGTGCATCCAATAGGTGTTTTTGTGTCATTGGATGAATATTTAGATCATTTTCGCCCTCCCTACACGTAATCTTGTCCAAATATGGTTTTTAACCAATCTAGTGCATCCAATAGGTGTTTTTGTGTCATTGGATGAATATTTAGGTCATTTTCAACCTCCCTACACTTAATCTTGTCCAATTAGGGTTTTTAACCAATCTTGTGCATCCAATAGGTGTTGTGTCATTGGATGAACATTCAGGTCATTTTCGTCCTCCCTACACTTTATCTTGTCCAATTCGGGTTTCTAACCAATCTTGTGCATCCAATAGTTGTGTTTGCGTCATTGGATGAACATTTAGGTCATTTTCATCATCCCTAGGCTTATGCTTGTCCAATTAGCGTTTCAAACCAATCTTGTGCATCCAATAGGTGTTTTTGTGTCATTGGATGCACAATTAGGTCATTTTCATCATCCGTAGGCTAATTCTTGTCCAATTAGGGTTTTTAACCAATCTTGTGCATCCAATAGGTGTTATGTCATTGGATGAACATTTAGGTCATTTTCGTCCTCCCTACACTTTATCTTGTCCAATTCGGGTTTCTAACCAATCTTGTGCATCCAATAGTTGTGTTTGTGTCATTGGATGAACATTTAGGTCATTTTCATCATCCGTAGGCTAATTCTTGTCCAATTAGGGTTTTTAACCAATCTTGTGCATCCAATAGTTGTGTTTGTTTCATTGGTCATTTTCGACCTCCCTAAACATAATCTTGTCCAATTAGGGTTTCTAACCTATCTTGTGCATCCAATAGGTGTTTTTGTGTCATTGGATGAACAATTATGTCATTTTCGTCCTCCCTAGGCTAATTCTTGTCCAATTAGGGTTTTTAAACAAGCTTGTGCATCCAATAGGTGTTTTGTGTCATTGGATGAACAATTAATTCATTTTCATCATCCTTAGGCTAATTCTTGTCCAATTAGGGTTTCTAACCAATCATGTGCATCCAATAGTTGTGTTTGTGTCATTGGATGAACAATTAGGTCATTTTTGACCTCCCTAAACTTAATCTTTTCCAATTAGGGTTTCTAACCAACCTTGTGCATCCAATAGGTGTTTTTGTGTCATTGGATGAACAATTATGTCATTTTCGTCCTCCCTAGGCTAATTCTTGTCCAATTAGGGTTTTTAACCAACCTTGTGCATCCAATAGGTGTTTTTGTGTCATTGGATGAACAATTAGGTCATTTTCATCATCCGTAGGCTAATTCTTGTCCAATTACGGTTTTTAACCAATCTTGTGCATCCAATAGTTGTGTTTGTGTCATTGGATGAACAATTAGGTCATTTTCGACCTCCCTAAACTTAATCTTGTCCAATTAGGCTTTCTAACCAATCATGTGCATCCAATAGTTGTGTTTGTGTCATTGGATGAACAATTAGGTCATTTTTGACCTCCTTAAACTTAATCTTGTCCAATTAGGGTTTCTAACCAACCTTGTGCATCCAATAGGTGTTTTTGTGTCATTGGATGAACAATTAGGTCATTTTTGACCTCCCTAGGCTTATTCTTGTCCAATTAAGGTTTTTAACCAAGCTTGTGCATCCAATAGGTGTTTTGTGTCATTGGATGAACAATTAGGTCATTTTCATCATCCGTAGGCTAATTCTTGTCCAATTAGGGTTTTTAACCAATCTTGTGCATCCAATAGTTGTGTTTGTGTCATTGGATGAACAATTAGGTCATTCTCGACCTCCCTAAACTTAATCTTGTCCAATTAGGGTTTCTAACCAATCATGTGCATCCAATAGTTGTGTTTGTGTCATTGGATGAACAATTAGGTCATTTTTGACCTCCCTAAACTTAATCTTGTCCAATTAGGGTTTCTAACCAACCTTGTGCATCCAATAGGTGTTTTTGTGTCATTGGATGAACAATTAGGTCATTTTTGACCTCCCTAGGCTTATTCTTGTCCAATTAAGGTTTTTAACCAAGCTTGTCCATCCAATAGGTGTTTTGTGTCATTGGATGAACAATTAAGTCATTTTCATCATCCGTAGGCTAATTCTTGTCCAATTAGGGTTTTTAACCAATCTTGTGCATCCAATAGTTGTGTTTGTGTCATTGGATGAACCATTAGGTCATTTTCGACCTCCCTAAACTTAATCTTGTCCAATTAGGGTTTCTAACCAATCATGTGCATCCAATAGTTGTGTTTGTGTCATTGGATGAACAATTAGGTCATTTTTGACCTCCCTAAACTTAATCTTGTCCAATTAGGGTTTCTAACCAACCTTGTGCATCCAATAGGTGTTTTTGTGTCATTGGATGAACAATTAGGTCATTTTTGACCTCCCTAGGCTTATTCTTGTCCAATTAAGGTTTTTAACCAATCTTGTGCATCCAATAGGTGTTTTGTGTCATTGGATGAATATTTAGGTCATCTTCGTCCTCCCTACACTTAATCTTGTCCAATTAGGGTTTCTAACCAATCTTGTGCATCCAATAGTTGTGTTTGTGTCATTGGATGAACAATTAGGTCATTTTCATCATCCGTCGGCTAAATCTCTTCCAATTAGGGTTTTTAACCAATCTTGTGCATCCAATAGTTGTGTTTGTTTCATTGGATGAACAATTAGGTCATTTTCGACCTCCCTAAACTTAATCTTGTCCAATTAGGGTCTCTAAGCAATCATATGCATCCAATAGTTGTGTTTGTGTCATTGGATGAACAATTAGGTCATTTTTGACCTCCCTAAACTTAATCTTGTCCAATTAGGGTTTCTAACCAACCTTGTGCATCCAATAGGTGTTTTTGTGTCATTGGATGAACAATTAGGTCATTTTTGACCTCCCTAGGCTTATTCTTCTCCAATTAAGGTTTTTAACCAAGCTTGTGCATCCAATAGGTGTTTTGTGTCATTGGATGAACAATTTGGTCATTTTCATCATCCGTAGGCTAATTCTTGTCCAATTAGGGTTTTTAACCAATCTTGTGCATCCAATAGTTGTGTTTGTTTCATTGGATGAACAATTAGGTCATTTTCGACCTCCCTAAACTTAATCTTGTCCAATTAGGGTTTCTAAGCAATCATATGCATCCAATAGTTGTGTTTGTGTCATTGGATGAACAATTAGGTCATTTTTGACCTCCCTAAACTTAATCTTGTCCAATTAGGGTTTCTAACCAACCTTGTGCATCCAATAGGTGTTTTTGTGTCATTGGATGAACAATTAGGTCATTTTTTACCTCCCTAGGCTTATTCTTGTCCAATTAAGGTTTTTAACCAAGCTTGTGCATCCAGTAGGTGTTTTGTGTCATTGGATGAACAATTAGGTCATTTTCATCATCCGTAGGCTAATTCTTGTCCAATTAGGGTTTTTAACCAATCTTGTGCATCCAATAGTTGTGTTTGTGTCATTGGTTGAACAATTAGGTCATTTTCGACCTCCCTAAACTTAATCTTGTCCAATTAGGGTTTCTAACCAATCATGTGCATCCAATAGTTGTGTTTGTGTCATTGGATGAACAATTAGGTCATTTTTGACCTCCCTAAACTTAATCTTGTCCAATTAGGGTTTCTAACCAACCTTGTGCATCCAATAGGTGTTTTTGTGTCATTGGATGAACAATTAGGTCATTTTCGACCTCCCTAAACTTAATCTTGTCCAATTAGGGTTTCTAACCAATCATGTGCATCCAATAGTTGTGTTTGTGTCATTGGATGAACAATTAGGTCATTTTTGACCTCCCTAAACATAATCTTGTCCAATTAGGGTTTCTAACCTATCTTGTGCATCCAATAGGTGTTTTTGTGTCATTGGATGCACAATTATGTCATTTTCGTCCTCCCTAGGCTAATTCTTGTCCAATTAGGGTTTTTAACCAACCTTGTGCATCCAATAGGTGTTTTTGTGTCATTGGATGAACAATTAGGTCATTTTCATCATCCGTAGGCTAATTCTTGTCCAATTAGGGTTTTTAACCAAGCTTGTGCATCCAATAGGTGTTTTGTGTCATTGGATGAACAATTAATTCATTTTCATCATCCTTAGGCTAATTCTTGTCCAATTAGGGTTTCTAACCAATCATGTGCATCCAATAGTTGTGTTTGTGTCATTGGATGAACAATTAGGTCATTTTTGACCTCCCTAAACTTAATCTTGTCCAATTAGGGTTTCTAACCAACCTTGTGCATCCAATAGGTGTTTTTGTGTCATTGGATGAACAATTAGGTCTTTTTTGACCTCCCTAGGCTTATTCTTGTCCAGTTAAGGTTTTTAACCAATAGGTGTTTTGTGTCATTGGATGAATATTTAGGTCATCTTCGTCCTCCCTACACTTAATCTTGTCCAATTAGGGTTTCTAACCAATCTTGTGCATCCAATAGTTGTGTTTGTGTCATTGGATGAACAATTAGGTCATTTTCATCATCCGTCGGCTAATTCTCTTCCAATTAGGGTTTTTAACCAATCTTGTGCATCCAATAGTTGTGTTTGTTTCATTGGATGAACAATTTGGTCATTTTCGACCTCCCTAAACATAATCTTGTCCATTTAGGGTTTCTAACCTATCTTGTGCATCCAATAGGTGTTTTTGTGTCATTGGATGAACAATTATGTCATTTTCGTCCTCCCTAGGCTAATTCTTGTCCAATTAGGGTTTTTAACCAACCTTGTGTATCCAATAGGTGTTTTTGTGTCATTGGATGAACAATTAGGTCATTTTCATCATTCGTAGGCTAATTCTTGTCCAATTAGGGTTTTTAACCAATCTTGTGCATCCAATAGTTGTGTTTGTGTCATTGGATGAACAATTAGGTAATTTTTGACCTCCCTAAACTTAATCTTGTCCAATTAGGGTTTCTAACCAACCTTGTGCATCCAATAGGTGTGTTTGTTTCATTGGATGAACAATTTGGTCATTTTCGACCTCCCTAAACATAATCTTGTCCATTTAGGGTTTCTAACCTATCTTGTGCATCCAATAGTTGTTTTTGTGTCATTGGATGAACAATTATGTCATTTTCGTCCTCCCTAGGCTAATTCTTGTCCAATTAGGGTTTTTAACCAACCTTGTGTATCCAATAGGTGTTTTTGTGTCATTGGATGAACAATTAGGTCATTTTCATCATCCGTAGGCTAATTCTTGTCCAATTAGGGTTTTTAACCAATCTTGTGCATCCAATAGTTGTGTTTGTTTCATTGGATGAACAATTTGGTCATTTTCGACCTCCCTAAACATAATCTTGTCCAATTAGGGTTTCTAACCTATCTTGTGCATCCAATAGGTGTTTGTGTCATTGGATGAACAATTAGATCATTTTTGACCTCCCTAAACTTAATCTTGTCCAATTAGGGTTTCTAACCAACCTTGTGCATCCAATAGGTGTTTTTGTGTCATTGGATGAACAATTAGGTCATTTTTGACCTCCCTAGGCTTATTCTTGTCCAATTAAGGTTTTTAACCAAGCTTGTGCATCTAATAGATGTTTTGTGTCATTGGATGAACAATTAGGTCATTTTCATCATCCGTAGGCTAATTCTTGTCCAATTAGGGTTTTTAACCAATCTTGTGCATCCAATAGTTGTGTTTGTGTCATTGGATGAACAATTAGGTCATTTTCGACCTCCCTAAACTTATTCTTGTCCAAATAGGGTTTATAACCAATCATGTGCATCCAATAGTTGTGTTTGTGTCATTGGATAAACAATTAGGTCATTTTTGACCTCCCTAAACTTAATCTTGTCCAATTAGGGTTTCTAACCAACCTTGTGCATCCAATAGGTGTTTTTGTGTCATTGGATGAACAATTAGGTCATTTTTGACCTCCCTAGGCTTATTCTTGTCCAATTAAGGTTTTTAACCAAGCTTGTGCATCCAATAGGTGTTTTGTGTCATTGGATGAACAATTAATTCATTTTCATCATCCGGAGGCTAATTCTTGTCCAATTAGGGTTTTTAACCAATCTTGTGCATCCAATAGTTGTGTTTGTGTCATTGGATGAACAATTAGGTCATTTTCGACCTCCCTAAACTTAATCTTGTCTAATTAGGGTTTCTAACCAATCATGTGCATCCAATAGTTGTGTTTGTATCATTGGATGAACAATTAGGTCGTTTTCGACCTCCCTAAACTTAATCTTGTCCAATTAGGGTTTTTAACCAATCTTGTGCATCCAATAGGTGTTTTTGTGTCATTAGATGAATATTTAGATCATTTTCGCCGTCCCTACACGTAATCTTGTCCAATTATGGTTTTTAACCAATCTAGTGCATCCAATAGGTGTTTTTGTGTCATTGGATGAACAATTAGGTCATTTTCATCATCCGTAGGCTAATTCTTGTCCAATTAGGGTTTTTAACCAATCTTGTGCATCCAATAGGTGTTATGTCATTGGATGAACATTTAGGTCATTTTCGTCCTCCCTACACTTTATCTTGTCCAATTCGGGTTTCTAACCAATCTTGTGCATCCAATAGTTGTGTTTGTGTCATTGGATGAACATTTAGGTCATTTTCATCATCCGTAGGCTAATTCTTGTCCAATTAGGGTTTTTAACCAATCTTGTGCATCCAATAGTTGTGTTTGTTTCATTGGTCATTTTCGACCTCCCTAAACATAATCTTGTCCAATTAGGGTTTCTAACCTATCTTGTGCATCCAATAGGTGTTTTTGTGTCATTGGATGAACAATTATGTCATTTTCGTCCTCCCTAGGCTAATTCTTGTCCAATTAGGGTTTTTAACCAAGCTTGTGCATCCAATAGGTGTTTTGTGTCATTGGATGAACAATTAATTCATTTTCATCATCCTTAGGCTAATTCTTGTCCAATTAGGGTTTCTAACCAATCATGTGCATCCAATAGTTGTGTTTGTGTCATTGGATGAACAATTAGGTCATTTTTGACCTCCCTAAACTTAATCTTTTCCAATTAGGGTTTCTAACCAACCTTGTGCATCCAATAGGTGTTTTTGTGTCATTGGATGAACAATTAGGTCTTTTTTGACCTCCCTAGGCTTATTCTTGTCCAATTACGGTTTTTAACCAATCTTGTGCATCCAATAGGTGTTTTGTGTCATTGGATGAATATTTAGGTCATCTTCGTCCTCCCTACACTTAATCTTGTCCAATTAGGGTTTCTAACCAATCTTGTGCATCCAATAGTTGTGTTTGTGTCATTGGATGAACAATTAGGTCATTTTCATCATCCGTCGGCTAATTCTCTTCCAATTAGGGTTTTTAACCAATCTTGTGCATCCAATAGTTGTGTTTGTTTCATTGGATGAACAATTTGGTCATTTTCGACCTCCCTAAACATAATCTTGTCCAATTAGGGTTTCTAACCTATCTTGTGCATCCAATAGGTGTTTTTGTGTCATTGGATGAACAATTATGTCATTTTCGTCCTCCCTAGGCTAATTCTTGTCCAATTAGGGTTTTTAACCAACCTTGTGCATCCAATAGGTGTCTTTGTGTCATTGGATGAACAATTAGGTCATTTTCATCATTCGTAGGCTAATTCTTGTCCAATTAGGGTTTTTAACCAATCTTGTGCATCCAATAGTTGTGTTTGTGTCATTGGATGAACAATTAGGTCATTTTCGACCTCCCTAAACTTAATCTTGTCCAATTAGGGTTTCTAACCAATCATGTGTATCCAAATGTTGTGTTTGTGTCATTGGATGAACAATTAGGTCATTTTTGACCTCCCTAAACTTAATCATGTCCAATTAGGGTTTCTAACCAACCTTGTGCATCCAATAGGTGTTTTTGTGTCATTGGATGAAAAATTAGGTCATTTTTGACCTCCCTAGGCTTATTCTTGTCCAATTAAGGTTTTTAACCAATCTTGTGCATCCAATAGGTGTTTTGTGTCATTGGATGAATATTTAGGTCATCTTCGTCCTCCCTACACTTAATCTTGTCCAATTAGGGTTTCTAACCAATCTTGTGCATCCAATAGTTGTGTTTGTGTCATTGGATGAACAATTAGGTCATTTTCATCATCCGTCGGCTAAATCTCTTGCAATTAGGGTTTTTAACCAATCTTCTGCATCCAATAGTTGTGTTTGTTTCATTGGATGAACAATTTGGTCATTTTCGACCTCCCTAAACATAATCTTGTCCAATTAGGGTTTCTAACCTATCTTGTGCATCCAATAGGTGTTTGTGTCATTGGATGAACAATTAGATCATTTTTGACCTGCCTAAACTTAATCTTGTCCAATTAGGGTTTCTAACCAACCTTGTGCATCCAATAGGTGTTTTTGTGTCATTGGATGAACAATTAGGTCATTTTTGACCTCCCTAGGCTTATTCTTGTCCAATTAAGGTTTTTAACCAAGCTTGTGCATCCAATAGGTGTTTTGTGTCATTGGATGAACAATTAATTCATTTTCATCATCCGTAGGCTAATTCTTGTCCAATTAGGGTTTTTAACCAATCTTGTGCATCCAATAGTTGTGTTTGTGTCATTGGATGAACAATTAGGTCATTTTCGACCTCCCTAAACTTAATCTTGTCCAATTAGGGTTTCTAACCAATCATGTGCATCCAATAGTTGTGTTTGTATCATTGGATGAACAATTAGGTCATTTTCGACCTCCCTAAACTTAATCTTGTCCAATTAGGGTTTTTAACCAATCTTGTGCATCCAATAGGTGTTTTTGTGTCATTAGATAAATATTTAGATCATTTTCGCCGTCCCTACATGTAATCTTGTCCAATTATGGTTTTTAACCAATCTAGTGCATCCAATAGGTGTTTTTGTGTCATTGGATGAACAATTAGGTCATTTTCATCATCCGTAGGCTAATTCTTGTCCAATTAGGGTTTTTAACCAATCTTGTGCATCCAATAGGTGTTATGTCATTGGATGAACATTTAGGTCATTTTCGTCCTCCCTACACTTTATCTTGTCCAATTCGGGTTTCTAACCAATCTTGTGCATCCAATAGTTGTGTTTGTGTCATTGGATGAACATTTAGGTCATTTTCATCATCCGTAGGCTAATTCTTGTCCAATTAGGGTTTTTAACCAATCTTGTGCATCCAATAGGTGTTATGTCATTGGATGAACATTTAGGTCATTTTCGTCCTCCCTACACTTTATCTTGTCCAATTCGGGTTTCTAACCAATCTTGTGCATCCAATAGTTGTGTTTGTGTCATTGGATGAACAATTAGGTCATTTTCATCATCCGTCGGCTAAATCTCTTGCAATTAGGGTTTTTAACCAATCTTGTGCATCCAATAGTTGTGTTTGTTTCATTGGATGAACAATTTGGTCATTTTCGACCTCCCTAAACATAATCTTGTCCAATTAGGGTTTCTAACCTATCTTGTGCATCCAATAGGTGTTTGTGTCATTGGATGAACAATTAGATCATTTTTGACCTCCCTAAACTTAATCTTGTCCAATTAGGGTTTCTAACCAACCTTGTGCATCCAATAGGTGTTTTTGTGTCATTGGATGAACAATTAGGTCTTTTTTGACCTCCTTAGGCTTATTCTTGTCCAATTAAGGTTTTTAACCAATCTTGTGCATCCAATAGGTGTTTTGTGTCATTGGATGAATATTTAGGCCATCTTCGTCCTCCCTACACTTAATCTTGTCCAATTAGGGTTTCTAACCAATCTTGTGCATCCAATAGTTGTGTTTGTGTCATTGGATGAACAATTAGGTCATTTTCATCATCAGTCGGCTAATTCTCTTCCAATTAGGGTTTTTAACCAATCTTGTGCATCCAATAGTTGTGTTTGTTTCATTGGATGAACAATTTGGTCATTTTCGACCTCCCTAAACATAATCTTGTCCAATTAGGGTTTCTAACCTATCTTGTGCATCCAATAGGTGTTTTTGTGTCATTGGATGAACAATTATGTCATTTTCGTCCTCCCTAGGCTAATTCTTGTCCAATTAGGGTTTTTAACCAACCTTGTGCATCCAATAGGTGATTTTGTGTCATTGGATGAACAATTAGGTCATTTTCATCATCCGTAGGCTAATTCTTGTCCAATTAGGGTTTTTAACCAATCTTGTGCATCCAATAGTTGTGTTTGTGTCATTGGATGAACAATTAGGTCATTTTCATCATCCGTCGGCTAATTCTCTTCCAATTAGGGTTTTTAACCAATCTTGTGCATCCAATAGTTGTGTTTGTTTCATTGGATGAACAATTTGGTCATTTTCGACCTCCCTAAACATAATCTTGTCCAATTAGGGTTTCTAACCTATCTTGTGCATCCAATAGGTGTTTTTGTGTCATTGGATGAACAATTATGTCATTTTCGTCCTCCCTAGGCTAATTCTTGTCCAATTAAGGTTTTTAACCAATCTTGTGCATCCAATAGGTGTTTTGTGTCATTGGATGAATATTTAGGTCATCTTCGTCCTCCCTACACTTAATCTTGTCCAATTAGGGTTTCTAACCAATCTTGTGCATCCAATAGTTGTGTTTGTGTCATTGGATGAACAATTAGGTCATTTTCGACCTTCCTAAACTTAATCTTGTCAAATTAGGGTTTTTAACCACTCTTGTGCATCCAATAGGTGTTTTTGTGTCATTGGATGAATATTTAGATCATTTTCGCCCTCCCTACACGTAATCTTGTCCAATTATGGTTTTTAACCAATCTAGTGCATCCAATAGGTGTTTTTGTGTCATTGGATGAATATTTAGGTCATTTTCAACCTCCCTACACTTAATCTTGTCCAATTAGGGTTTTTAACCAATCTTGTGCATCCAATAGGTGTTATGTCATTGGATGAACATTTAGGTCATTTTCGTCCTCCCTACACTTTATCTTGTCCAATTCGGGTTTCTAACCAATCTTGTGCATCCAATAGTTGTGTTTGTGTCATTGGATGAACAATTAGGTCATTTTCGACCTTCCTAAACTTAATCTTGTCCAATTAGGGTTTTTAAACAATCTTGTGCATCCAATAGGTGTTTTTGTGTCATTGGATGAATATTTAGATCATTTTCGCCCTCCCTACACGTAATCTTGTCCAAATATGGTTTTTAACCAATCTAGTGCATCCAATAGGTGTTTTTGTGTCATTGGATGAATATTTAGGTCATTTTCAACCTCCCTACACTTAATCTTGTCCAATTAGGGTTTTTAACCAATCTTGTGCATCCAATAGGTGTTGTGTCATTGGATGAACATTCAGGTCATTTTCGTCCTCCCTACACTTTATCTTGTCCAATTCGGGTTTCTAACCAATCTTGTGCATCCAATAGTTGTGTTTGCGTCATTGGATGAACATTTAGGTCATTTTCATCATCCCTAGCCTTATGCTTGTCCAATTAGCGTTTCAAACCAATCTTGTGCATCCAATAGGTGTTTTTGTGTCATTGGATGCACAATTAGGTCATTTTCATCATCCGTAGGCTAATTCTTGTCCAATTAGGGTTTTTAACCAATCTTGTGCATCCAATAGGTGTTATGTCATTGGATGAACATTTAGGTCATTTTCGTCCTCCCTACACTTTATCTTGTCCAATTCGGGTTTCTAACCAATCTTGTGCATCCAATAGTTGTGTTTGTGTCATTGGATGAACATTTAGGTCATTTTCATCATCCGTAGGCTAATTCTTGTCCAATTAGGGTTTTTAACCAATCTTGTGCATCCAATAGTTGTGTTTGTTTCATTGGTCATTTTCGACCTCCCTAAACATAATCTTGTCCAATTAGGGTTTCTAACCTATCTTGTGCATCCAATAGGTGTTTTTGTGTCATTAGATGAACAATTATGTCATTTTCGTCCTCCCTAGGCTAATTCTTGTCCAATTAGGGTTTTTAACCAACCTTGTGCATCCAATAGGTGTTTTTGTGTCATTGGATGAACAATTAGGTCATTTTCATCATCCGTACGCTAATTCTTGTCCAATTAGGGTTTTTAACCAAGCTTGTGCATCCAATAGGTTTTTTGTGTCATTGGATGAACAATTAATTCATTTTCATCATCCTTAGGCTAATTCTTGTCCAATTAGGGTTTCTAACCAATCATGTGCATCCAATAGCTGTGTTTGTGTCATTGGATGAACAATTAGGTCTTTTTTGACCTCCCTAGGCTTATTCTTGTCCAATTAAGGTTTTTAACCAATCTTGTGCATCCAATAGGTGTTTTGTGTCATTGGATGAATATTTAGGCCATCTTCGTCCTCCCTACACTTAATCTTGTCCAATTAGGGTTTCTAACCAATCTTGTGCATCCAATAGTTGTGTTTGTGTCATTGGATGAACAATTAGGTCATTTTCATCATCCGTCGGCTAATTCTCTTCCAATTAGGGTTTTTAACCAATCTTGTGCATCCAATAGTTGTGTTTGTTTCATTGGATGAACAATTTGGTCATTTTCGACCTCCCTAAACATAATCTTGTCCAATTAGGGTTTCTAACCTATCTTGTGCATCCAATAGGTGTTTTTGTGTCATTGGATGAACAATTATGTCATTTTCGTCCTCCCTAAACTAATTCTTGTCCAATTAGGGTTTTTAACCAACCTTGTGCATCCAATAGGTGATTTTGTGTCATTGGATGAACAATTAGGTCATTTTCATCATCCGTAGGCTAATTCTTGTCCAATTAGGGTTTTTAACCAATCTTGTGCATCCAATAGTTGTGTTTGTGTCATTGGATGAACAATTAGGTCATTTTCGACCTCCCTAAACTTAATATTGTCCAATTAGGGTTTCTAACCAACCTTGTGCATCCAATAGGTGTTTTGGTGTCATTGGATGAACAATTAGGTCATTTTTGACCTCCCTAGGCTTATTCTTGTCCAATTAAGGTTTTTAACCAAGCTTATGCATCCAATAGGTGTTTTGTGTCATTGGATGAACAATTAGGTCATTTTCATCATCCGTAGGCTAATTCTTGTCCAATTAGGGTTTTTAACCAATCTTGTGCATCCAATAGTTGTGTTTGTGTCATTGGATGAACAATTAGGTCATTTTCGACCTCCCTAAACTTAATATTGTCCAATTAGGGTTTCTAACCAACCTTGTGCATCCAATAGGTGTTTTGGTGTCATTGGATGAACAATTAGGTCATTTTTGACCTCCCTAGGCTTATTCTTGTCCAATTAAGGTTTTTAACCAAGCTTATGCATCCAATAGGTGTTTTGTGTCATTGGATGAACAATTAGGTCATTTTCATCATCCGTAGGCTAATTCTTGTCCAATTAGGGTTTTTAACCAATCTTGTGCATCCAATAGTTGTGTTTGTGTCATTGGATGAACAATTAGGTCATTTTCGACCTCCCTAAACTTAATCTTGTCCAATTAGGGTTTCTAACCAATCATGTGTATCCAAAAGTTGTGTTTGTGTCATTGGATGAACAATTAGGTCATTTTTGACCTCCCTAAACTTAATCATGTCCAATTAGGGTTTCTAACCAACCTTGTGCATCCAATAGGTGTTTTTGTGTCATTGGATGAAAAATTAGGTCATTTTTGACCTCCCTAGGCTTATTCTTGTCCAATTAAGGTTTTTAACCAATCTTGTGCATCCAATAGGTGTTTTGTGTCATTGGATGAATATTTAGGTCATCTTCGTCCTCCCTACACTTAATCTTGTCCAATTAGGGTTTCTAACCAATCTTGTGCATCCAATAGTTGTGTTTGTGTCATTGGATGAACAATTAGGTCATTTTCATCATCCGTCGGCTAAATCTCTTGCAATTAGGGTTTTTAACCAATCTTGTGCATCCAATAGTTGTGTTTGTTTCATTGGATGAACAATTTGGTCATTTTCGACCTCCCTAAACATAATCTTGTCCAATTAGGGTTTCTAACCTATCTTGTGCATCCAATAGGTGTTTGTGTCATTGGATGAACAATTAGATCATTTTTGACCTCCCTAAACTTAATCTTGTCCAATTAGGGTTTCTAACCAACCTTGTGCATCCAATAGGTGTTTTTGTGTCATTGGATGAACAATTAGGTCATTTTTGACCTCCCTAGGCTTATTCTTGTCCAATTAAGGTTTTTAACCAAGCTTGTGCATCCAATAGGTGTTTTGTGTCATTGGATGAACAATTAATTCATTTTCATCATCCGTAGGCTAATTCTTGTTCAATTAGGGTTTTTAACCAATCTTGTGCATCCAATAGTTGTGTTTGTGTCATTGGATGAACAATTAGGTCATTTTCGACCTCCCTAAACTTAATCTTGTCCAATTAGGGTTTCTAAGCAATCATGTGCATCCAATAGTTGTGTTTGTATCATTGGATGAACAATTAGGTCGTTTTCGACCTCCCTAAACTTAATCTTGTCCAATTAGGGTTTTTAACCAATCTTGTGCATCCAATAGGTGTTTTTGTGTCATTAGATGAATATTTAGATCATTTTCGCCGTCTCTACACGTAATCTTGTCCAATTATGGTTTTTAACCAATCTAGTGCATCCAATAGGTGTTTTTGTGTCATTGGATGAACAATTAGGTCATTTTCATCATCCGTAGGCTAATTCTTGTCCAATTAGGGTTTTTAACCAATCTTGTGCATCCAATAGGTGTTATGTCATTGGATGAACATTTAGGTCATTTTCGTCCTCCCTACACTTTATCTTGTCCAATTCGGGTTTCTAACCAATCTTGTGCATCCAATAGTTGTGTTTGTGTCATTGGATGAACATTTAGGTCATTTTCATCATCCGTAGGCTAATTCTTGTCCAATTAGGGTTTTTAACCAATCTTGTGCATCCAATAGTTGTGTTTGTTTCATTGGTCATTTTCGACCTCCCTAAACATAATCTTGTCCAATTAGGGTTTCTAACCTATCTTGTGCATCCAATAGGTGTTTTTGTGTCATTGGATGAACAATTATGTCATTTTCGTCCTCCCTAGGCTAATTCTTGTCCAATTAGGGTTTTTAACCAAGCTTGTGCATCCAATAGGTGTTTTGTGTCATTGGATGAACAATTAATTCATTTTCATCATCCTTAGGCTAATTCTTGTCCAATTAGGGTTTCTAACCAATCATGTGCATCCAATAGTTGTGTTTGTGTCATTGGATGAACAATTAGGTCATTTTTGACCTCCCTAAACTTAATCTTTTCCAATTAGGGTTTCTAACCAACCTTGTGCATCCAATAGGTGTTTTTGTGTCATTGGATGAACAATTAGGTCTTTTTTGACCTCCCTAGGCTTATTCTTGTCCAATTACGGTTTTTAACCAATCTTGTGCATCCAATAGGTGTTTTGTGTCATTGGATGAATATTTAGGTCATCTTCGTCCTCCCTACACTTAATCTTGTCCAATTAGGGTTTCTAACCAATCTTGTGCATCCAATAGTTGTGTTTGTGTCATTGGATGAACAATTAGGTCATTTTCATCATCCGTCGGCTAAATCTTTTGAAATTAGGGTTTTTAACTAATCTTGTGCATCCAATAGTTGTGTTTGTTTCATTGGATGAACAATTTGGTCATTTTCGACCTCCCTAAACATAATCTTGTCATTGGATGAATATTTAGGTCATCTTCGTCCTCCCTACACTTAATCTTGTCCAATTAGGGTTTCTAACCAATCTTGTGCATCCAATAGTTGTGTTTGTGTCATTGGATGAACAATTAGGTCATTTTCATCATCCGTCGGCTAATTCTCTTCCAATTAGGGTTTTTAACCAATCTTGTCCATCCAATAGTTGTGTTTGTTTCATTGGATGAACAATTTGGTCATTTTCGACCTCGCTAAACATAATCTTGTCCAATTAGGGTTTCTAACCTATCTTGTGCATCCAATAGGTGTTTTTGTGTCATTGGATGAACAATTATGTCATTTTCGTCCTCCCTAGGCTAATTCTTGTCCAATTAGGGTTTTTAACCAACCTTGTGCATCCAATAGGTGTTTTTGTGTCATTGGATGAACAATTAGGTCATTTTCATCATTCGTAGGCTAATTCTTGTCCAATTAGGGTTTTTAACCAATCTTGTGCATCCAATAGTTGTGTTTGTGTCATTGGATGAACAATTAGGTCATTTTCGACCTCCCTAAACTTAATATTGTCCAATTAGGGTTTCTAACCAATCATGTGCATCCAATAGTTGTGTTTGTGTCATTGGATGAACAATTAGGTAATTTTTGACCTCCCTAAGCTTAATCTTGTCCAATTAGGGTTTCTAACCAACCTTGTGCATCCAATAGGTGTTTTTGTGTCATTGGATGAACAATTAGGTCATTTTTGACCTACCTAGGCTTATTCTTGTCCAATTAAGGTTTTTAACCAAGCTTGTGCATCCAATAGGTGTTTTGTGTCATTGGATGAACAATTAGGTCATTTTCATCATCCGTAGGCTAATTCTTGTCCAATTAGGGTTTTTAACCAATCTTGTGCATCCTATAGTTGTGTTTGTGTCATTGGATGAACAATTAGGTCATTTTCGACCTCCCTAAACTTAATCTTATCCAATTGGGGTTTCTAACCAATCATGTCCATCCAATAGTTGTGTTTGTGTCATTGGATGAACAATTAGGTCATTTTTGACCTCCCTAAACTTAATCATGTCCAATTAGGGTTTCTAACCAACCTTGTGCATCCAATAGGTGTTTTCGTGTCATTGGATGAACAATTTGGTCATTTTTGACCTCCCTAGGCTTATTCTTGTCCAATTAAGGTTTTTAACCAATCTTGTGCATCCAATAGGTGTTTTGTGTCATTGGATCAATATTTAGGTCATCTTCGTCCTCCCTACACTTAATCTTGTCCAATTAGGGTTTCTAACCAATCTTGTGCATCCAATAGTTGTGTTTGTGTCATTGGATGAACAATTAGGTCATTTTCATCATCCGTCGGCTAAATCTTTTGAAATTAGGGTTTTTAACTAATCTTGTGCATCCAATAGTTGTGTTTGTTTCATTGGATGAACAATTTGGTCATTTTCGACCTCCCTAAACATAATCTTGTCCAATTAGGGTTTCTAACCTATCTTGTGCATCCAATAGGTGTTTGTGTCATTGGATGAACAATTAGATCATTTTTGACCTCCCTAAACTTAATCTTGTCCAATTAGGGTTTCTAACCAACCTTGTGCATCCAATAGGTGTTTTTGTGTCATTGGATGAACAATTAGGTCATTTTTGACCTCCCTAGGCTTATTCTTGTCCAATTAAGGTTTTTAACCAAGCTTGTGCATCCAATAGGTGTTTTGTGTCATTGGATGAACAATTAATTCATTTTCATCATTCGTAGGCTAATTCTTGTCCAATTAGGGTTTTTAACCAATCTTGTGCATCCAATAGTTGTGTTTGTGTCATTGGATGAACAATTAGGTCATTTTCGACCTCCCTAAACTTAATATTGTCCAATTAGGGTTTCTAACCAATCATGTGCATCCAATAGTTGTGTTTGTGTCATTGGATGAACAATTAGGTAATTTTTGACCTCCCTAAGCTTAATCTTGTCCAATTAGGGTTTCTAACCAACCTTGTGCATCCAATAGGTGTTTTTGTGTCATTGGATGAACAATTAGGTCATTTTTGACCTCCCTAGGCTTATTCTTGTCCAATTAAGGTTTTTAACCAAGCTTGTGCATCCAATAGGTGTTTTGTGTCATTGGATGAACAATTAGGTCATTTTCATCATCCGTAGGCTAATTCTTGTCCAATTAGGGTTTTTAACCAATCTTGTGCATCCTATAGTTGTGTTTGTGTCATTGGATGAACAATTAGGTCATTTTCGACCTCCCTAAACTTAATCTTGTCCAATTAGGCTTTCTAACCAATCATGTGCATCCAATAGTTGTGTTTGTGTCATTGGATGAACAATTAGGTCATTTTTGACCTCCCTAAACTTAATCTTGTCCAATTAGGGTTTCTAACCAACCTTGTGCATCCAATAGGTGTTTTTGTGTCATTGGATGAACAATTAGGTCATTTTTGACCTCCCTAGGCTTATTCTTGTCCAATTAAGGTTTTTAACCAAGCTTGTCCATCCAATAGGTGTTTTGTGTCATTGGATGAACAATTAAGTCATTTTCATCATCCGTAGGCTAATTCTTGTCCAATTAGGGTTTTTAACCAATCTTGTGCATCCAATAGTTGTGTTTGTGTCATTGGATGAACCATTAGGTCATTTTCGACCTCCCTAAACTTAATCTTGTCCAATTAGGGTTTCTAACCAATCATGTGCATCCAATAGTTGTGTTTGTGTCATTGGATGAACAATTAGGTCATTTTTGACCTCCCTAAACTTAATCTTGTCCAATTAGGGTTTCTAACCAACCTTGTGCATCCAATAGGTGTTTTTGTGTCATTGGATGAACAATTAGGTCATTTTTGACCTCCCTAGGCTTATTCTTGTCCAATTAAGGTTTTTAACCAATCTTGTGCATCCAATAGGTGTTTTGTGTCATTGGATGAATATTTAGGTCATCTTCGTCCTCCCTACACTTAATCTTGTCCAATTAGGGTTTCTAACCAATCTTGTGCATCCAATAGTTGTGTTTGTGTCATTGGATGAACAATTAGGTCATTTTCATCATCCGTCGGCTAAATCTCTTCCAATTAGGGTTTTTAACCAATCTTGTGCATCCAATAGTTGTGTTTGTTTCATTGGATGAACAATTAGGTCATTTTCGACCTCCCTAAACTTAATCTTGTCCAATTAGGGTCTCTAAGCAATCATATGCATCCAATAGTTGTGTTTGTGTCATTGGATGAACAATTAGGTCATTTTTGACCTCCCTAAACTTAATCTTGTCCAATTAGGGTTTCTAACCAACCTTGTGCATCCAATAGGTGTTTTTGTGTCATTGGATGAACAATTAGGTCATTTTTGACCTCCCTAGGCTTATTCTTCTCCAATTAAGGTTTTTAACCAAGCTTGTGCATCCAATAGGTGTTTTGTGTCATTGGATGAACAATTTGGTCATTTTCATCATCCGTAGGCTAATTCTTGTCCAATTAGGGTTTTTAACCAATCTTGTGCATCCAATAGTTGTGTTTGTGTCATTGGATGAACAATTAGGTCATTTTCGACCTCCCTAAACTTAATCTTGTCCAATTAGGGTTTCTAACCAATCTTGTGCATCCAATAGTTGTGTTTGTGTCATTGGATGAACAATTAGGTCATTTTCGACCTCCCTAAACTTAATCTTGTCCAATTAGGGTTTCTAACCAATAATTTGCATCCAATAGTTGTGTTTGTGTCATTGGATCAACAATTAGGTCATTTTTGACCTCCCTAGGCTTATTCTTGTCCAATTAAGGTTTTTAACCAACCTTGTGCATCCAATAGGTGTTTTTGTGTCATTGGATGAACAATTAGGTCATTTTCATCATCCGTAGGCTAATTCTTGTCCAATTAGGGTTTTTAACCAATCTTGTGCATCCAATAGTTGTGTTTGTGTCATTGGATGAACAATTAGGTCATTTTCGACCTCCCTAAACTTAATATTGTCCAATTAGGGTTTCTAACCAATCATGTGCATCCAATAGTTGTGTTTGTGTCATTGGATGAACAATTAGGTAATTTTTGACCTCCCTAAGCTTAATCTTGTCCAATTAGGGTTTCTAACCAACCTTGTGCATCCAATAGGTGTTTTTGTGTCATTGGATGAACAATTAGGTCATTTTTGACCTAGCTAGGCTTATTCTTGTCCAATTAAGGTTTTTAACCAAGCTTGTGCATCCAATAGGTGTTTTGTGTCATTGGATGAACAATTAGGTCATTTTCATCATCCGTAGGCTAATTCTTGTCCAATTAGGGT